>ML975260.1:0-245575 GCA_010015605.1 Decorospora gaudefroyi
GTTAATATAGAGCTATCGTGCAAAGTATCGCGTTATGTTTGGTGGGGTGGCTCACTGAGTGGGGTGGCTCGCTGAGTGGTGGAACACGTTAAGTTAGCGGTCCGGGTGACTAAGCAGCCCAACGCTAGACGCTCATTCGTTTGCTGGTGTGGCTGGACTCACTTGCAGTCATCATGTCTCTCATCTCATGCATTTGGATAGATACAGCAATATGATTGTGCAGCAGGTTGATTGTAAGCGTGAGCGTTGGAGGTGATTTTGACAGGTTCATGTATCTAGGGCATTGTTGCATGCATCGTGTCCAGCAACGAAAGTACCCCACCGTATGCAGCCCAAAGCGACGGCTGGTGGGCGAGGCTAAATCTAGGCGTTGAGTGCGAGCTACCCGTCACTCGCTCACGGGTGGACGGCGTTTGACCTCTGCGCAGTACAAGATAGCTACACGATAACTAATACAGCCGCTCCACCTGTAACGCTGGGTAGATGCGTGCTGCCCTTGACGTCCACGTTGACCCTGGATCTGCTGTACCCAGTGTGTTGCTGGGACCTGCATATCCGCCAACACGCTTTCTGCCAACTTTCGCGATCTCCACCCGCCCCTAAGCTTCCATGCCCAAACATCGCCTTGGCCCTACACGTCTGTAGTCTCTCTTCACACTGTGTAGACGGCCTTGACTTGGCCGAAGCCGCATCTGCGCTCGCTCCACGCCCGGTGCGTCGTCGTCGCTTCCCTCGCCGGCCCGCATCTGCTCCTTGGGTACCTAGCGCACCTCTAGTCGGGCAGCTTCACCATGTCGTCGGCCGCAGCCCCGGCTCCAGCATCACCCGCCGCCGTGCGCGCCTCGTCCACCTCGCGCCGGTCGATTGACAGAGCCCCTCGCTCGCAGAGCACTGCCAGCCGGCCCAGCGGCCACGCGTCCAGCCGCCATCAGCAGAGCGGCCTCAACAGCGTCGCCCGGCGGGACTACGAGCAGAGCAACGTCGCCCACGAGCAGCCGTCCCGTCGCAGCGAGGAGCCGGCCCGCACCGAGTCCAGCAGGAGGACCCACTCGCGGTATGCCTCGGACGCGTCGACCCTAGCCGCAATGCCTATCAACGGCGTCGCTGCCGACACCAGCAGGTCGGGCCAGGTCCCGGTCAAGCGGAGGACGACCATCACCGCGCCCAACACAGGAACATGGGCGCTAGGCAAGACAATTGGTGCAGGGAGCATGGGCAAGGTCAAGCTGGCGAAGCACCAGGAGACTGGAGAGCAGGTGTGTATCTTGCTGGTGTACCGATGGAGGGGCACATGCATCTAGTCCTGCATACGGCCACGCCTGGGCGGAGGACACAGGAAGTTCGCTAATCAGCTGCAGGCGGCCGTCAAGATCGTCCCCCGACAGTCCCAGGACCAGCACCAGAGCGCCGCCGACCGCGAACGAGCCGACCATTCGAAAGAGGTCCGAACCGCCAGAGAGGCCGCCATTGTTAGCCTGCTGAACCACCCCTACATCTGCGGCATGAAGGATGTCGTCAAGACCACCTATCACTGGTACATGCTGTTCGAGTTTGTGAACGGAGGCCAGATGCTCGACTACATCATCTCCCATGGCCGCTTAAAAGAGAAGCAGGCCCGCAAGTTCGCTCGACAAATCGCCAGTGCGCTAGACTACTGCCACAGGAACAGCATCGTGCATCGAGATCTCAAAATCGAGAACATTCTTATCAGCAAAATGGGCGACATTAAGATCATCGACTTTGGGCTGAGCAACCTCTTTTCACCCCGTAGCCAGCTGAAGACGTTTTGCGGAAGTTTGTACTTTGCCGCCCCCGAACTACTCCAGGCCAAACAGTACACGGGCCCCGAGGTCGACGTATGGAGTTTCGGCATCGTCCTCTACGTCTTAGTATGCGGCAAGGTGCCCTTCGACGACCAGAGCATGCCACAGCTACATGCGAAGATCAAGAAGGGGCATGTGGACTATCCTCCGTGGCTATCTGCCGGTACGTTGTTCCGCCGTGCGGTCTCATAGACATATATTGATCAAGTGCAGAATGCCGCAATCTCATCGCCAGGATGCTCCAGACAGACCCAACTCAGCGACTAACACTCTCCGAGATCATGAGCCATCCCTGGTTGACTAAGGGGTTCAACAGTCCTCCGGAGAATTACCTACCTCATCGAGAACCACTGCAACTGCCGCTAGACAGGGAAATTATCGAGAAGATGCAGGGCTTCGACTTTGGCACAGCCGACTACATAACGACTCAGTTGACCAATGTGATACAGTCCGAAGAGTACCAACGCGCTGTTCGTGTGGCAGCTCGTAGAGCAACGGCCCAAACACCGGAGGCAGAGAAGAAAAGGGGCATGTTCGACTTCTACAAGAGACGCAATTCGATTGGCAGTCGAGAGCAGTTGACGGCCTCTTCGTCTGAAGATATCCAGCGTGGACTGGACCCTGTCAACGCATACAGTCCTCTCCTCTCAGTGTATTTCCTGGTCAAAGAGAAAAGAGACCGTGAGCGGCTCGATGCGAACCCAGGTCCTGCCGCGATGCCTCAGACGCCCGACGAAAAGCCCTTGAAGATGCCTGACCTTCCAGCGCCAGAGGCGGCCTACACAAATTCGGCCACTTATGAAATGGCCGGCGAGAAGCCCACTGGTGGAAGATCCCGGCCCAGAGCAAGGACTCACGGTGAAGATGAGATCACCGACGGGTTGAAAAGAGTTGATCTCAGCAACCCGCCGCCTGTTCTATCTCCGCCCATTGAGCAGCAAAAGAAAGAGGGTGCTGCTGTCGGTCTTTTGCGACGCTTTAGTACGAGGAAGTATCGGAGTCAGGACAAAGATCGGGTTGAGCCTCCACCTACCCCAGCCGTTGCCATCTCCGGTCCTCCTGAGGCCGCAACGCCAGCCACAGTGCCGAGGAAGAGCTTCAGTATTCGCAGGCCGCGTGAGCGAGACACCGGATCAACTTCGCATCTTCAAGCAAGCGCCACCAACCAACCTGAGCTACTTTCACCACCGGGTACCGGCAACAGTGCTGCGCGGAAATTCAAAGCTCTGGGCCGCTCTACCAGCGTCAATTCGGCTGATCTACGAAGACGACTTAGCCGACGAGGACGATCCTCAGAGGACCCCGGAAATCCGCCACCCACCAGTGGATCAGATAGGTCGGAAATTAGTAGACACAAAGTTCAGTCAACTAACGATGCCGCATCGGACGATCTCTCAGCGAGCCCACGGCCTGTTCACGCCTCTCGTGCGAAGTCACTAGGTCACGCACGGCGGGAGAGTATCCAGGCCCGAAGAGCGAAAAGAGAACGAGCAAAAGAAGCAAACGTACCAGAAGAGACGGATGCAGAGCTAGCGGAAGCGCAAGCAGAAGCTAGTCGGAGTCCAGATGCTGTCAAGCCTGTGTTCCTCAAAGGCCTGTTCAGCGTCTCTACCACCAGCACCAAACCATTGCCTGTCATTCAGGACGACCTGATCAGGGTCCTGGATCAGCTTGGTGTTGAATGGAGCGAGATCAAGGGCGGGTTCAGATGTCGACATGCACCCAGCATTGATATGAACAAAGCCATGGAATCGCCTGCATCACCACCAAGTGGAAGCCACAGAAGAAGAATCAGCTTCGGAGGTTTAATAGGTGGTGACAGAGATCGAGACGAGTTCCGAGACCAGAATCGCGTCCCCCACACACCAAAGTCCCGATCCCGGCCATCGCCTGCAGACCGGAGTTATACTAACACGGATGAGTCTGACGGGAGTGAAGACCGAGATGAGCGTCGACCACGACGTTCAGTGCCCGCTGGTGAGACGTCGACCCATGTGCAAAACGATATGGGTTCGAACATGAGCCTCGTGTTTGAGATCCTTATTGTCAAGGTTCCCTTATTGACGCTGCATGGCATCCAGTTTAAGAAGGTGGATGGGGGAACATGGCAGTATAAGAACATGGCTCAGACCATTCTGCATGAGCTGAGATTGTGAAATTTTTATTGTAAAGGGCGTTAGTGAGTTTCTGGTGTTTAGCATGAGCGGCAGAGGTCCTTGATTGTATGAGCTTCATTATGAGAATTGTAATTGTGATTGGATGCGGTCAGGGTGGGGAGTCAGAGTTTGGGGTATAGAAATCACCCACGAATCTCATTTGTTAGTCCCCCAGTTAATTGGAGCGGCTGGCTGCAGACGAGATAAAAGGTCGTAAATCTTAACACAGTACGGTTCAAACAGCAAAATCTGGGATCCCACTTATGCTGCGGAATGGCCCATTCTGGCCTTGTCCGCGACCCAGGCGTACTCACCGCTGCTTCACTGATTCTCCTTTCACTTTTACTGTTGATATACTGAATCTTTCACTACAAGGCTGCCTGAAGTGCACCCGATCCGAATGCGGCGTCGATCTCCGTTGAACGCTCGAGCTCCCGCAGGCGCCAAGGCGCTCGAGCCAGTGGGGTCCCCGGTCGGGTGTTGCGCGACCTCGTTCTCTCCAGTGCTGCTTGAACAAACTCACCACGCCCGATATCTCACCGTCTGTCTACGAAACCTCTAGCGTATTCTTCGACCACACCGCCGATCGCCATATAAAGTTCCCGCAAGCCTTCCAACCACACCTCTACCCCCGCAACCGCAACAGCCCATTGGTATTCGCAGCAAATGCAGCATTTCCTCCCACATACCCAACAGTACGCAGGCGATTGGGGTCAAGGACACCACCAGCAGCCTCAGCACCATGTCGCCCAACACGGTCAACATCAAGCGCAAGCCGCCCAGTTGCAGGCCCAGCAACAGGCTGTGCAGGCGGCCGCTCAGCAGCGCCACTACCAACAACTCGCGATAAACAACGGCACCAACATTCCCGGCAACAACACTGTTCCCCGCGGACCTGCGAACGATGTACAGACATCCGACGCTGGTATGAGCGAAGAAAACAGGCGCGTCTTGGAATGGATCGCCCAGCTTATGAAGCCTACTACACGCGAAGCAGCTCTTCTGGAATTGAGCAAAAAGAGGGAGCAGGTTCCGGAACTGGCTCTGATCCTCTGGCACTCTTTCGGTATGGGTACTGATGTGCCTGTCTTGCGAGGAAATAAAACTAACAGCTTTCAGGTGTCATGGCCTCCCTGCTGCAAGAAATTATCTCTGTCTACCCTCTGCTCAACCCCTCGCAACTGACCGCCGCCGCTTCGAACCGCGTCTGTAACGCACTTGCACTTCTCCAGTGCGTCGCATCTCACACTGAAACTCGTGGCTTGTTCCTGAGCGGTAAGTCGCATATTCCCGAGTGAGTTGGCGTAGCTAATAGGGTGATAGCGCATATACCGCTCTTCCTATACCCGTTTCTCAACACCACGTCCAAGTCGCGACCGTTTGAGTATCTCCGCCTTACGTCTCTCGGTGTCATCGGCGCCCTCGTCAAGAACGACTCTTCCGAAGTCATCAACTTCCTCCTAACAACCGAGATCATTCCGCTCTGCCTCCGTATTATGGAGACTGGGTCAGAGCTCAGCAAGACTGTTGCCATTTTCATCGTACAGAAGATTTTGCTTGACGACATCGGTCTTGCCTACATCTGCCAGACCTATGAGCGCTTCTATGCTGTGGGAACCGTTCTTAGTAACATGGTCAACCAGCTCGTTGAGCAGCAGACCGTTCGCCTGCTCAAGCACGTCGTGCGTTGCTTCCTTCGGTAAGTCACTGGTCCAACTCATCTTCCTCACACCACTCACCATGTACAGCTTGAGCGATAATGCACGCGCTCGCGAGGCGCTTCGTCAATGTCTGCCAGAGCCTCTCCGCGATGCCACCTTCTCTTCGGTTTTACGAGACGACGCGGCGACCAAGCGCTGTCTCGCTCAACTCTTGATCAACCTCTCGGACAACGTTGTCGACCCTGCGAACAACCAACAGCTCATGCACTAGGACGACGTGCCGCACGGCACCTCTTTGACGACCTTCGACAAGCTGGTCACGAATAGCTTGATAACTCTGAAGAGCCTTCCTTATACCCCTGCATATCTACGGCTTCGGCTTTTACTTCGTTTGGCTCAGCTGCATCTGCGGACAACATATCCTTCGGTTCGATCTGGTTGGGTTTATGGAAACGGGGTGGAATCTGGCGTCAGGTTTCTCGCTTGGGGATACCCGTAGCAACAGTGTGCTTTGCACGTTCTACTTTTTTCTTATCTACATTTTATCTATTTTCTGCTCATTGGTCATGGCGAGGAGTTCCGGGCATTTCATGGCGTAGTGCACTGATCAATGCACGGGATATGGGATGAAAAGCGAATGTACAGTATTGCATTTCTGGACTTCATGCATGCGAGCAATGTGAAATTTTGCCCCTACTGCTCAGACGTGAACTCTGTTCGTGATTCAGTTGGGAGACGTCTCTCCCGCACCTCAGTCGCCCAAATATTAAGCATCCCCGTACAGCCTGATATGCTGCTGCCACTTAATAGCTATCACGAAAAGGTCAAAGTGATATCCACGATTCCACGCAGATGGATGCGGTTGTCCTACTAGTTAAAGCGGCTTGGCGCGCAACTCGCTAGCGCCTTTCCTCGGGGCTGCCCACACTGCGAAAATCCGCGCCACTCGCAGCTTCCGCTCCTCTTTCTTCAACCAGCACCAACACAGAGCCACCAAAGGAACCGATATCCTCTGGGAGACACATAGCCAAACATGTCGAAAATCTCTGTCGCCGGCGTTCGCACGAACGTTCAACAGCTCCTCGAGTACTCCACCGAGACTAAGAAGAGGAATTTCGTCGAGACGGTCGAACTCCAGATCGGCCTCAAGAACTACGACCCCCAGCGTGACAAGCGTTTCTCGGGAACCGTCAAGCTTCCCACCATCCCTCGTCCTCGTAAGTCTATATCAGAGACCAGTGGGAATGGGCATGTGTTAATTGGTTGCAGGCATGGCCATTTGCGTCCTCGGTGACCAGCACGATATCGATCGTGCTAAGCACCATGGTGTGGATGCTATGAGCACCGACGTGAGTTCTCGCTTTGTATGTGACGCGCCAGGCACATCTGACCCTCTTCACAGGACTTGAAGAAGCTCAATAAGAACAAGAAGCTCATCAAGAAACTTGCGCGCAAGTACGACGCCTTCGTCGCCTCCGATGCCCTGATCAAGCAGATTCCTCGTCTTCTCGGTCCCGGTCTCTCCAAGGCCGGAAAGTTCCCCACGCCCGTATCCCACGCTGAGGACCTCTCCAACAAGATGAACGAAGTCAAGTCAACCATCAAGTTCCAGTTGAAGAAGGTGCTGTGCATGGGTGTTGCTGTTGGCAACGTTGGCATGACCGAGGATGAGTTGATTGGTAACATCATGTTGTCCATCAACTATCTCGTCTCGCTGCTGAAGAAGGGATGGCAGAACGTGGGCTCCTTGACCATCAAGGCCACCATGAGCCCTCCCAAGCGCCTCTACTAGAGGGTTGCTCGATATGTCTGCTGGGTTGTGTCGTGGCGGGTCATCGAGACATGGCTAGCTATGATTCACGATCTTACGGAAATTCGGTGGAACTGAACGTGATGGGTCTAGTCTAGCTTGAGTGCATGCATGAAGCCCACAAACTCTGTCACACATACTCTCTCTCTCTCTCTCTCTCTCTCTCTCGTCTTGCATCAGTGACCCGTTTATGCGAATAACTACATGACCCTCACTGCTCACCGAACAGAGCTCTTCCCGCACGGCCATTTTTCGTCGCTCCCAAAAGAAATACCACGCCCCACTACCGAACTTTTCCCAGCCTGCTTACTAACCCTTCGTTAGCGCCTTGGCATCACATACAAAACCTCGCTTCCCTCCGTCCCTCTTTCCTTTTCCCCATCATCAGTTGGTAATCTACATACCTAAAAAATCGTGGCTCCGCGCAAGCGGCTTGCTGAGAGTTATCCTGTCTTTCCTCTGTGGATAGTTCTCCGTTCCCGGCCCCGTAGAGTAAAATCCGCCCGTCTTTCCTACCAATTGCAATTATCCGTGAAAAGATGGATTGGAGTTGTGGGATGGTGTGGGACATTTCCCCTTTTGCTGTTCAGGACTTTTAGGCTACCTGACAGGGTGATGTGAAACTTTCTAGCCGTTGCAGAGGCCTCTGCGCTTGTTGCGTCGTTTGGAGGTCGCAACCGCCTTGTTGATGCGGAAAAAAGAGTTTTTGTGGGGCGATCGCAGCTTCAAAGCTTTTGCAACGGGCAATCTTCGCGACAGCAGCAATAACGTTTGCTGTCAAGTTACGATCAAGCCCTGAAACCGAAATGTGAATGAGTCTGCTACAGCACCTGGGATGTTCACGGATCTATTTTATCGAGTCGCAAATGTTTCTATGAAACTACGTCGATTCCGCATAGATGCTCAGGAAGCCGCTGCCATGATTCCACATGTGTAGAGTTGACTTCATACGCTATGCCTTCAAGTGTCTATCTCAAGCCTACAGCGCTGCCGCTCGTCTCATTGCCGTTGTGTCACCCTCCACTTGTCGAACGCTGTCTCTGCCGAGTCAGCAGTCATTCCGCATCGTTCGGCCAATAGACTCCACGTCCTCATCCGTATAATCTTCTCCACGGCCCTCTCATTGCGCATGAGCATAGCCAGGCTCTCCGTCCTCGCCTCCCTTGGAAAGTAGCGACTGGAGTAGGGGTCTAAGCGCTCATCCACCGTCCGCTCGCGTGCTTTCGAATCCTCAATTTGCCGTAGCACACTGTCCGGGTCATCAGGATCAGGTGACGTCGCAACGCCAGCGCAATAGTCCAGCACATCTGATCGCACAGCCCAACTTGGGAATAACACCTTTTCCTTAAACCCTTCACATTGCTCGGGTTGTAGCGATCGGCCGTGATCAGGTGACGCTACCTGTCTTGTGCTTGTGGAGCTTGGATCGAAGCCTCGGTGTGCGGGAGTGAGGAGGGCGTTTAGGTTCTGCGTTATCGAGTCGTCGATTGTGCCTCGTGATATACGGAGGAAGTCTGTATCAGCCGGCTGGCGTATTAGTTAGTGAGCTGACTGTCAATCCAAAATGAGTGTGTACCTCGCAGTGCGGTTTGGTTGAAGCAGAATTGTGGCGTGAGGCGAGGATGGGTAGATGGTCTCGACATCTTGGGCGGCGACGGCGGTAGAGGAGATGAGGACGCCGAGGGAGGGGGAGAGGAAGAGCTTTTCCAGAAGTAGTTCGCCAGGTCGAAGACGTCGTCTAACTGTAGTAGACGATGTTTTGCAGAAAGGATACTTTCAATGTGGTATGGTGAAAGTGATGATGCTTGACATGCCGCCTAATCCATGTATGATGTCAGCACGGACCGGGTGACTTTCGCGACGCGAGACAGGCGCGTCGCGCAGCTTGCCTGCCTAATGTTGCTGTTCTCGTCCTCCCAGAGCATGTCCTTGCGCTTCAATGTATCTTGTTACTCTCTGACTTCACGTTTCTCTCGTGGTCTTTTACCGTCGACAAGATTGTTACAATCATCTTCTATTCTGCTACGTCACAATTCCCTCCCTCATCGTTGCACCGCCCACGACAGTCGAGAAACCGTAGTCATGGCTCCTAAGCAGGCTACTCTTGGGTATGTGAAATCTTCTCAGACTACTCTAGGGTGCGGCGAGACATACATGTCAGTATCTACATTTATACACTGCAATGCTGACTGTGATTTTGCAGGAAGTTCTTCGGCAAACCCAACGGCGACGCAGCGAAGCAACAATCGAAACTCTCCTTTTCCACGAAACCAAAGACTGAAAAGAAAGACACGAAGGCCAAAGAAGAACCACAGTCCTCACCAGAGGAGGTAAAGAAGGAACAGAATGGCGACATTGACTCGGATGCAGAGGTCAAGGCACCGGTCAAGGAAGAGGTGAACGGTGATGCCATGGAGGTAGAGAGTACCACGTCTGAAGCTGGAAAGAAGAGGCAGATTGAGGAGGAGGAGGAAGATTCAGAGGACGAGCCCCCGACGAAGCGTCAACGCCGGAAACCCGCCGAGGAGAAGGGGAAGCCGAAGAAAAAGGCAGCTGCGAAACCAAAGGCCGATAAAACACCTGTAAAGGCTGAGAAAGCGGCGGCAAAAGTCAAGGCGGTAAAGCCAGAAGACGAGGAGGAGGAGACGTCTGCGCCGGCGAAGGTCGCAAAGGGCAAGAAGAAGGAGGTGGAGAAGTCACCCGTACCGGTAGAAGATGAAGTGGATTCGAACAAAGAGGAAGAAGAGGAGGCAGTACTGAGCTCAGGAGAGGAGCCCGAAGAGGTCAAAGCAAAGGCGAGGAAGAAGGTCCAAACTACACTAACGTCCCAGACTAAAGACCTATATCCCGACTGGAAACCTGGCGAGCCGGTTCCGTATGCCGCGCTTTGCACTACGTTCTCGGCGATCGAAATGACGACGAAGCGACTAGAGATTCTAGCACATTGCTCGCTCTTCCTGCGACAAGTGCTGCGGTTGACGCCATCTGATATGCTGCCAACGGTTATGCTCATGGTTAACAAGCTCGCTGCTGATTATGCCGGTATTGAACTCGGTATCGGCGAGTCTTTGATCATGAAGGCTATCTCAGAGAGTACCGGACGAACCCTACAACACATCAAGAGCGACCAGAACGAGGTTGGAGATCTTGGTCTTGTCGCAGCAAAGAGTCGATCAAAACAGCCGACTATGTTTAAGCCCAAGGCTCTGACCGTTGAGGGTGTACGAAAGGGCTTGATGGGCATCGCAACCGTTGAAGGACAGGGCGCCCAGGGGCGCAAGGTTGATGGTATCAAGAAACTGCTGTCAGCAGCAGATGCGCATAACTCCGGCAAACATGTCGACATCGACCAGGACAAGGGTGGACCTAGTGAAGCCAAGTTCATCGTTCGAACACTGGAGGGAAAACTTCGACTAGGACTCGCTGAGAGAACGGTGGTGGTGGCGGTTGCTCAGGCGATGATTGTTCACGAGATGTCGCAGGAGGGCAAGACGCCATCAACGACAGATCTAGCCAAGGCAGAGGCGATGCTAAAGACCGTGTACAGTGAGCTTCCGAGTTATGAGGTCATTATTCCGACCATGCTCGAGCATGGCATCATGAACCTGCGCGAGAATTGTCGCCTACAGCCTGGCGTCCCCCTCAAGCCTATGCTTGCCAAACCAACCAAGTCCATCACGGAGGTACTCGATCGTTTCGAGGGCAAGGACTTCACGTGCGAATACAAGTACGATGGAGAGCGAGCCCAAATACATTTCGTGGCGCACGACTCTAATATGACGTTAGCAACAGCAGCTCCAAACGCTGGTAAGAGTGATCGCGGCGTCTCCAACATCTTCTCTCGCAACTCTGAAGATCTATCTAAGAAGTACCCGGATATTCTTGCCAAACTACCGACGTGGGTCAAGGAGGGCACGAAGAGCTTCGTCCTGGATTGTGAGACGGTTGCCTGGGATATGGTAGAGAAGAAGGTGTTGCCGTTCCAGCAACTCATGACACGTAAGAGGAAAGATGTCAAGGTTGAGGATGTGAAAGTCAAGGTTTGCGTCTTTGCCTTCGACATCCTTTACCTCAACGGCGAGGTATGCATTCCTTCGCTCCTGTATCTGACGTCGATGTTAATATTCCTAGGGTCTCGTGACCAAATCTTTCCGGGAGCGTCGTGAGCACCTCAACGAAGCCTTCATCCCCGTGGAGGGAGAGTTCGCATTCGCCAAGCACGGAAACACAAACGAACTAGAAGAAATTCAAATTCTTCTCGAAGACTCCGTAAAAGAAGGCTGTGAAGGCCTCATGGTAAAGATGCTAGACGGTCCAGAGTCCTTCTACGAGCCATCCAAACGGTCCCAAAACTGGCTTAAAGTCAAGAAAGATTATCTGGCTGGCGTCGGCGACTCCCTTGATCTCGTCGTCCTAGGAGCTTACTACGGTAAGGGCAAGCGTACAAGCTGGTACGGCGCCTTCCTACTCGCCTGCTACAACCCCAGCACCGAGAAATACGAAACGGTATGCAATATCGGCACCGGTTTCTCCGAAGCCATCCTCGAAACTCTACACAAGACACTTTCCGAAATTGTCATCGACCGCCCAAAGCCCTTCTACACGCACTCCTCTGGCAACAAAGACCAGCCTGACGTGTGGTTTGAGCCACGCCACGTCTGGGAAGTCAAGACTGCTGACCTCACACTGAGCCCTCGGTATAGGGCGGCTGCGGATGAGGTGTCAGGTGGTGTTAAGGGAGTCAGTCTGCGCTTTCCGCGGTTTATCAAGGAGAGGGATGATAAGAAGCCGGATGAGGCGAGTACGTCCAGGATGATCGCTGAGATGTACCAGAGGCAGGAGAGTGTTAGTAAGAACAAGGGGCCCAGTGTTGATGATGACTTTGAGTATTAAAACCCCATCTGTTTAGGGCGAGAAGATGACCGAGTGGGTTCTGCTGATAGCTGTTGTATACGTAACTTGAGGAATTTGATCTCAAGATGAAATGCGACAGTGCGGGATGTCTACATAGATTTCGATCGTATATCGTCGGTAAACGAACCATGCAATGCCCAGCGCTGGCCTATCATTACAACAACCATACACCTTGCTACCACTCCTTGATCTTCCAAAGCTTGCGGAGAAGTGCGAAGCTGGGTGGGGCGCTGTGGAGACATGGGAACCCACCATTAGCACCCGCTTTATCGCCCACATAGCGACAAAATCTGATAGGCGGATAGCTGTCCGCCAATCAAGGCTATATTATCAGCTGAAGGGAAAGAGCAGAGCTGGTTCTGCGGTTCGAGGGTGTAATTAGTGAGTCAATGGCAACACGAGCATCGTTCTCTTAAACATGTAGCATCGTCCAGGCCATACCCCAGCAAGCCCTCAAGATTCTTAGCCGTCCCAAACTGGGGACATCATGCTGTTCAAGACCTAGAAAACACACAACTTCAGCACCACAATCTCTTCGGCCAGACCTCGACCATCCCGAACCCCACACCCGTATCTCAAATCACCGATTGCAGGCAGCCAGCGAGCATAATCTAGAGCAGCGCCCGCACAACGCACTGTACCGCCCTCGCTTCCGGCGTTCTGTCATGCAACAGCACAGAAACACTAGACCTGTGGAACCACAGCGACCTGCGCTTCCGTGAACCACTAGAATGTCGCTCCGTAGCAGTCTCAATGCCTAATTGGCTGGCACACGGGTTGCGACACCGCTGCGAGAATCCCTTATACCTGGGTAAAGTCTTCGCTTTCTCGCTTATGGGATTGTGTTCGGGACGTCTCGATACGCATTGCTGGAGTGACTTGCTATGAGATCATGGCGTTCCCACGCAAAAGGAGACACTCAAGACACAAGGCACTGACTAGTCCCTGACGAATTCCTAGCGCAATTGCTGTTTTTCGGAAGGGAGGCGTAAAAGGAATGGGAATGTTGTCTCGGCGCAGAGGTCTGTTGAACTTGAAAATGATTGGGCGGTCACGTATACCGTGGGGAAATTATGGTCTGATTATCGTTTGATCTACTTGAAGTCGGTCAACCAACCCACCACTCACCGCAGACATAAGCTCTGTTACTCTTTGTGCTTGAGATCTCGTAACGAGAAAAGGTTTGGAAGCATCGCTAAGGCTCAATGATCCCGTGGAAATAAAAAAAAGGCCAAAAAAACAAAAATCTCATAACTACCTAGCTGACCGTAGCTTGCTGATAAGACAGTTTCCCACACACACGGGGATTGCCGGTACTTTCCGATGACCACAAGCATAGCAAAGCGACGGCGCCGACAGACAACGCCCGGAAAACGAAGCAAAGGACGGAATCGCCAAGA
Source organism: Decorospora gaudefroyi (assembly GCA_010015605.1). NCBI lineage: Eukaryota > Fungi > Ascomycota > Dothideomycetes > Pleosporales > Pleosporaceae > Decorospora > Decorospora gaudefroyi. The sequence continues at coordinate 13,765 of ML975260.1, forward strand.
CAGGAATACAAGTTTTCGACTTGGCAGCATGTAACCAAAGTCAATCATTATTGCCCCCGTAACAAGAACACAATGCCCTGTTGTGCGTCTCGGTACGTATGCCAATTCCTTACAAGACGAATCTCTGGCGCCAGCGCCAAGGAACTTGAAGGAAGAATGCCACGGTCGAACTCTTTGGGCCTAGTTCATCAGCAGTGGAGTGAGACCAAAGGGACCCCGCGAATATGATTGGCGGAGCGCTTGCCCGACAACTTTTCTTTACGCCACGCCCGTTGAGGTCGAGTGGCACCCATTACGGTTGGTTCCTGTTCACAACGCAACATGTCACACAGAGGGCCGACAACATCAGGGAATTCGATACGAATTCCTTTCACCAACAACCCGACCGCTCGCTGCTGCGGGGGTAATAATGATGTGCACCACAGCAGACAAGCCGATGCCCAAGAACCTCTTCTTTCATTTTACTTTGTATGAGAATCAAACGGCGAGGAGTTGGTTATTATAGCCGTGTGCTTCGGCTGTTTCTACGCTCTCTAGCCTCGCGTGCCCTTCGATTCAATGCCCCCAAACAACGTCATCATCAAAGATCATCCCCGCTCTCCAAAGTAAGTATACCCCAAAGTTTTAGCGATACAGATCCGGCTCAGGTGCGAAGGGAAAAAAAAGACAGATTCAATGCGCACGTAGGGGCACTCCAGGGGTGGCAACAACTCGTGTCGCATTGACGTCACCCAACGCAGCAACTTTGCTGGTGAAAGCTGACGCGACACGAACTATTGCTACTCCTGGTAGTGAAAGGAAAGCGCGCCATTGACCCAAATTTCAAGAAAAGATCATTATTCGTTCATGTTTGCTGCTGCGTTTTTTTTTGTTGCCAGCAGAGACAAGTCTTTGTCCCCTTTTACTATTTGGGGGGTGTGGTGTGCGGAATGTGCTCACAGCCGTCCAACTCAGCTAGTTTGGGCGATGCTGCGTCACGCCCTCTCCGCCCTCTGCTTCCTGCAGCCTCACCGAGGAGCGATGCTCCACCCACACAATCAAAACGGGCCCGCGTCTCCCTAGCCTGTGCAGCTTGCAGAACGCGTAAAACAAAGGTACCCTCCGGCCTTCAGTGCCTTGTTGAAAGTAGTGGCATTTCATCTGATCTAGTTCCTGATTCAGTGCAACGGCGAGCGTCCGACTTGCAATGAGTGCGTCGCTCGTGAGAGCCACTGCCAATATACCGAGACCGAGACTACACAAACGAAACGTAAACACCACGACCTAGAGGAGCTGTTCGAGTTGCTAAAGTCGCTGTCGGATGAAGAGGCGTCAGAGCTTCTGGGGAGAATCAGAGCTGGTGTGGAGCCGCGAGACATCGTCGAGACGGTTACCCATGGGAACATGCTCATGCAATTCGCCTCGTCATCTGGGAGCGCTAGCGGCGGAAGTCAACATGGAAGTGGAGGGAATGGAAGCGGAGATAGCCAGGAGCCAAGTAGGAGATCGGGGTCGCCGACCAAGCATAACAATTGAGGTCGGCAGTAAAGTCACTTCAAGCTCTCAACTGTCCTGTTTACCCCGTCTGTAGCCCATTGTGCTTCACTCTAAAGCCACTCTGGACCGTTCTAAGTGGGATATCACGTTTGCGAATCACCTGGATTGTTGTTCAGATCAGTTTGAGTCATTCTAGTATAAATCACATAACGTACCTATGTTGGTACTCCATAAGGCTCAGTGGCCCCTAGCATCGCGTGGTTGGAACAGATGCTCCCTGAGATCTTCCCAAATATTTGCCTGATACCGTTGCACGCGATTTTGGCCCTGTATCCTGTACGTGTTTTTCCTCTGCAAATTGGCTGCCCAATCTTCGCTTGTCCAGCCCCAGACATCGTCTTCGAATAAGACTTTCAGACCAGCCTCTTGACTATAATACTGCACTTTGAGTATAAACCCTTTGTCTCTTAGACCATGGTAGGCACGAGCGACGAGTTTCAGAATAGAGGCGCGGTGCGATCGAGCCGAAAAGTAGTACTCCTGTCGTATAACTAACCAGGGTGATAACCCTGGGCCGTGTTTGTATGTATTTAGTGTGTTCGTCGTGCGTCGTCAAGCGTTCGGTGCGTGGGATATCGAGGAGGGCTGTGATACCTTCGTCGAGCTCGGCAAGATAGTTCTCCGGAGCACAGTTTGCCTCACCCCCTTCAGCCAGCTCCTCAGCATCACTCTTCTGGCTCTCTGCATACTCGTCGCCGGACAGGACGTCGCATTGGAAGTTTACTCGCAGGTCCAGGTTCCGCACCAAGTATTCCATCGTGATTCCAAGACCGAACATGTCTTTCTTCACGAAGTCCCTCACCGTCCCATCGATAAGCGGACATTCTGCCACTGGGTTCTTCTCTCCGATTTGGCGTAAGTCCTTCCCAACAGTGTCCTTGAACCGCTTGAGGGCTTCCGTAGCAAATTTCGACCCAACAAACTCCTGATCGATAAAGTGCGGTGGTCTCAGGCCCGTCTCAGACGTCGTCGGCCACGGCGATCCACGCAAGTTTTCGTCTTTCTCGAACCAGGGCTCCTGGAAGGAATCCCACCAGTATATGAGGTCCCGATTGGGGTCACATTCCTTTTCGACGTCCCAAAGGTGCGTGTAGATGGTATCACGGAGTTCGCGCGGAAGATTAAGGACGCGGACAACGACTGCCATGTTTGCAGCGTGTGCATAGCTAAGAATCGCCTTGTGTAGCTTGTCTGCCCAGCGGTGGTGTAACGACAGCAATTCTGATCGCGTGTTCTCCGGCGCAATTCTCGAAATTACTACTTCCCGGTCCAGTATGGTTCTGTATGACATCAATTTGGAAGCACTGAGTCTTAGTTGTGGTACCTACTGTGACAATTCCTTCTCCGTGCGCTCACGCGCTTGATCGAATTGCAGGAACATCGTGGCATATAATCACATTAGCTGACCTCTGGGCTAACGCGATTCTGGATGTATATTGTAAGGGAAGAGACAGGTGTGAAGACGTATTAAACTTCCGTAGGTTAATGATATATCCGTTCGAATGTGAGTCATCAAGGACTGTTCTGTTGTCTAGGGGTCGGCATAAGCTTGTAGCAAGCAGCTCATCCTATTAAACACTGCTGTTCATGATGCGATTGAATGTGTAGCCACTACTACCCGTCAGTTAGTTTGAATATAGTTTTCGTGAGCGCCACCGGTGCCGCGTCCTGTTCGATGAAATCATATATCTGTCAAGGAGCGTCGACATCGCGGCCAGTAGGCGACAACAGTCGGTCAACAACAAAATACTTTGAAACAAATTTTTTCAGCATCGCCTTATGGCGGGCTGCGTCGTGTCCTTGATGCGCTCATACACCGCAAAGATAGAGAGATGGAAACGGAGAAGAACGGAAGCTGTCCATAGTGGGGCTACATGTTTCTAACCGAGGCTACCTAACCATTTCAAGCGAAGAACTGAGGGCAACGACTCTCCCGCTTCTTATGTCGTTACCTGCACAAAGTATAGCATCGCTGTAGTGTTTGTTCGTTAAAGCCTGTCCTATATTCTACTTCAAGGGCCGTTAGAATTACATAATTTCTGCCTTTCGACCCCAGCACCTACATGTGGCAAGTTCATCAAAGTAGAATCAATACCTAGGTGGCATCGAACACTACGGATCCTCTATGAAACGGCTGGTCAAAAAGGATCGTGATGCAAAGGGCTTTGTCGTGAATTGTGCGGAGTCCTATGTCCATTCTTCTCCTCTTCACCCACCAGTGCGCCAGGTAAAGGTAAAGGTAAAGGTAGGTAAAGGCAGGATCAAAAACAAGTGCAAACGATATATCGCGCAGGTACCGGTAAAACCTTAGAGTCGAACCAGTGGCCCAAAAAAAAACAAGAAAGTAAAAAAAGGAATGTCGCAAATTTGGCGGTACTGGGAACTGTAGACATGTTAGATAATGTCTCAGGACCGCCAATGTGTATATTGTGTGAGAAGAACGTACTCGAACCCAGGCTGGCGCGGATCTGGATCGGGAGAAGAATATTTCTCCGCCAGCCACAACGCGACGTCATACCACTAGACCATACCACCTTGAGGTATTTTGATGGAAAGTTTTCAATGCTCAATTTATATGTAGTTAGCTTTTTAACGTTCCTATTGGAAAGTGCTGCCTAAGTAAGCTGCCTGTTCCAAAAATATTCACCGAGGGGCCGGCAGTAGAAGTGGAGCATTTAACGAGGGGTGGATGTGGGACATGTTCACATGCGTTCAGGATCCCAGCTCAAACTCCCAGGGACAGAAAGAGCAACGATTTAATCAGAAAACACCAAAGAAGAAGAAAACTTGTCTCAGAGCTTGTTCGTATCATCAGACACTGGACAACTAGCTGGCACGCTGGCTATGAAATATGTACTAAGAACGCAGTCTGCTTGTTCCCTAAGTTTAAAATACTGGTACACTGATTAGGTTCATATTGCTTCATTTAGAGACCCTAGAGAAATAAGCGGTCGATAAACTGGATCAGATCATCGGGATGCGCGAGAAGCGTCTGATATAGGTTTCACAGGTCTGGTAGTGAATTGGGTGGGAGTTCGTTGGGAGCGGTGGTCAGCCTGCTCCGATTCAATTCCGCCCTCGCCGACCGTCGGGAAATTTTTGGGTGCACAACCAACTCCACTACAGCCAACACAGCCAACACCAGCATGGCCGAACCGGATGCGAAGGCCTCACCGGCGGGCAGCGCGTCCGCAGGGCCCAGTAAACCCCCGAGGCCTCCAAATCCCGTCTGGCGGATGATGGGTGCGTGACCTAGATTCCACATGCGACTCAAGACCTAACAATCACAGGCTTGCCGAATTTTCGCCTCAAGCTACCGTCGCGCAATTGGCTGATATTTCTCTCTATTACCGGGTCATGGACTGCCGCCGTAATGTACGACCGTCGCCAAAAGAAGCGCATACAGAAGAAATGGGCAAAGGTGGTCGAGCACATCGCACAAGAGCCGATCGACACACATCAGCTACCCCGGAAGCTCACTATATTTCTGTCTGCACCGCCAGCAGATGGATTGGTATCGGCACGCGATCACTTTCACGAATATATCAAGCCAATTCTTGTTGCAGGTGCCTTGGATTGGGACGCGGTTGAGGGTCGAAGAGAAGGGGACGTCAGAGCTGGATTGGCAGAGCGGATACGAAAGTTGAGGAAGAGGAGGGGTGAGCCAACGACCGAACCGATAGAACCCGGTCTCGAAGAGGAGTTGGCGGGGCTGAGACAGAGAGCAGGTGTGAGCGAGTGGACGGGTCCGGAAGGAGATATCGTCATTGGAAGGCATACATGGAAAGAGTATGTTCGCGGCCTACATGAGGGCTGGCTTGGACCTTTGGATGCACCACCTGCAGCCGATCCGCCAGTCGAGGCCCCAGCCGCTGCAAGCGAACCCGTACCACAGCCTACATCTACGTCCAGCGGTCTGACCGACGAAGCCACTACTACTCCCGCTACCATCGATGATGCATCCCCTACCGCGGCTCCCGAAGCTCCCAAACCTGAGGAAGCTGAGAAGCCAAAAGAGGAGGAAAACAAACCCAAGAAGAAGAAGCAGCCACCGCCATTCATTACAACAGCCGAGTACGACAATGCTGTGCTGTCGTCGAACTGCCCACAAGCACTCGGTCCCGCCGCTGTCATTCCTTTCCCGCACCTTCTTGGCTTCTTAAACTTTCCAATCCGCATGTACCGCTTTTTGAACAGGCGTCAAGCGGCGGACGTCATTGGAAGGGAGACTGCTGCTGCTGTGCTCGGTGTGTACCGGCCTTTCGGGAGCGCGGGAGAAGCAGCGACGGGGAGTGAGGAGGACGGGGATAGCAGCGCACAATGGGAACAACAGCGGTTACTCGCTCACGAAGAGCCCGACTGGCACAAGAACGTGCGAAAGCGAGAAGAAGGTGAAACTAAGGAGCGGGTATGGTTAGACGACATGGTGCTTGACCCGCGCGTTGCTGAGCGCATGAGGAGGTTCGCACTTGATGTTGACGTTGAGGAGCGCGCAAAGAGTGTGTCGCTCAACGATGATGGCAAGGCATGGTTCAGCTCGTTATGGCCAAAAGAGAAGCCAAAGGGCGCTTGGGAGGGGTTGAGCGACGATTAGATACCACCATCTCACCTTCAATCCTGTGTTAGATAAGGGAACTGTACGAGTAGACATGTACTATGGGAGGGATCTGGCGGTGTAACATGATACCACACGAACTTGAATCCCAAAATCACTTACTTGTTGCTTCAGCTGAAGAACTGCTCGAGATGTGAAGCTGGTGGTAGCAGCTTGGCACTAGGTGGGTAGCGTGGTGTGCGTGGGGAGGTACCTAGCTAGCCCGCCGCCCCGCCAATTCACCGAAGGAAGCTTCGAGTCCAAACATTTGGAACTAACACCTACAAGCTACATTACTCTGGTGATTGCCAACACGTGTTCTCTCACATCCTCTACATCTGGATTCCGGTACACTACAGTAGCCAGCTTGCGACAGCCTTCTTCCAGAAACTTCACGCCATCATGGTCTGTTGCCCCACTTGATGCAAGTAGATAGCCGCTCACAGCGTGTAGGCATCCTTCCAGTCGAAAAAGCGGCTTGCGCTCGCGATCCTCGACTTCCTCCAGACCTCGCAAACCGACGGCTCCGTCGCGCCCGATGATGCCGAACAGCTCGAAGTGGCGGCCAACTGCATCGCCGAAGCGTTCAAGGTCGATCTCGCCGACGAAGCGGCGAAGAAAGATGCAATCGGCGACCAGAACTTGCTCGCAATCTACAACGTCTACGAGAAGCTCAAGGGAAAGACGACGGCGACAACAGAGGGAGCGTCATCGGCGAAGGAAGCTCGCCCGGCCACGCCGCAGACGCCTGCCGCCAACGCACCAGGACCAGGAGGACCAAACAAGGACGAGGCAGAGAGACTGAAGGGTCTGGGCAACGAGGCGATGAAGAAGAAGGACTATGACGGCGCTGTTAAGCACTACACGGCTGCGCTTGAAGTCGTCCCGCTCAACCCCATCTACCTCTCGAACCGCGCGGCCGCATACTCGGGTCAAGGCAAGCATGAGCTAGCAAAAGAGGACGCTGAAATGGCCGTTGCTGCCGACCCCAACTACTCTAAGGCATGGTCGCGTCTCGGTCTTGCCAAGTACGTACTCGGCGACGCTAAGGGCGCTATGGAGGCATACAAGTCTGGCATGGATGCTGAGGGCGGCGGTTCAGAAGTCATGCGCAAGGGCTACGAGACTGCCAAGAAGAAGGTGGAGGAGGAGGGCGGAGATGTTGGCGCGCCTGACGCCGATGTACCTCGCGGTGGTGGCATGGGAGGTGGAGGCGGCATGCCTGACCTCTCAGCGTTGGCTGGTATGCTCGGAGGAGGGGGAGATGGTGGTGCGGGAGGTGGTGGCATGCCCGATCTCGCTGGACTTATGCAGAACCCGATGATGCGACAAATGGCGCAGAACCTCATGAGCAACCCGGATATGATGAATAATCTTATGAGTAACCCGAGGATAGCGGAGATGGCTCAGCAATTTGGCGGAGGACGCGGAGGCGGCGGCGGCGGTGGTGGTGGTGGTAGTGGAGGAGGTGGCGGCATGCCCAACATGTCGGACCTCATGAACGACCCCAGCCTGGCTGAGATGTAAGTGAACTTACCAATAACATGTGTAACCATGGCTAATATCAGTTTTAGGGCACGCAACTTCATGGGCGGAGGTGCCGGTGCCGGTCGCGGCGCAGGACGGGGTGCACCACAATAAGCTGCTAAACGCAAGTATATGTGCGGTAGCAGTTTGCGCGGTACCCATATTAGTGAGGAAGGATTCTTATGATTAGAATTATGATACCATGTCATCTTCCAATTGTCATTTCATAAAGGCCTATTGATAGGGCCTGTATGTCTTGCATATCCCGCCCATCCCGAGTCAGATTTCCATCGTCACTGTCCTGTCGCCCCTGAAGAGCCTGTGGACATGTCATGTCGGCCTTGATCGCTCCGCTAGTCACAGAAAGGTGGTCATCGAGTGTATACCCCCAATCGCTGTGTGACGTCTTTCCCACCCCAAGCTCGTATCATCGAAAGCCTCCCCATCCTCACGCCCTCAGTCCAACTTCATCGCCCAAAGCCCATCGCCAAGATAATGACCCGCCTCACACGCCTGGCCCTTCTTAACCTTCTTCATCTCTTCCGTGCCCATCTTCAGCACCCCAACCATGCACGCCGTCTCCTTGCCCTCGGCCTCAATAACCACCACACCACCCTCCTTCAGATCCTGTTCCCCATACCGCTCCTTATCCTCCTCGCTCAGCTCAGGACCCGGCAGCCGTCCTCCCGGCGACGTAAGTCCGGGCGCCATGAGCGTGGCGCCGGAGAGCACGAAGCGGATTGCGCCGCGGTCGATGCGTAAGCGATGGAACGCAAACGGGTATTTGTGCACGAGCGTGAGGTGCGGGAGGAGCGCGTCGTCCATGTGTTGGAAGAAGAGGGGCGTGTTGTTTAGGCAGTAGAGGGATACGCGGTCGGGTCTGTGGGGAAAAAAAGGTGCAAATTCATTAGCTCAGGTAAAGGTCCCCAGCGCCGGCCTTGTGTGTGTGTGTGTACGAAGCGTCAGAGTGGGATGTTTGGAGAGAAAGGACGTACAGCTTGACGAGATCTAATTGCTCCTTTTTCGGGAGTATGTCTTCGATGTACGGCTCTAGCTTTGGGTATTCTTCGAGCACTTTTGAGCGGATGCCCCGTTGCGCGCTGGATTTTACTTTGGATTTTGCGCCTGAGGTTATGCTGGGGGCGTTAGGATGGATCTCTCTTTTTATTGATTGTCGGGGTAGGTAGATGGACTTACTCCTTCTTGAACATTTTGGCGGTTGGGTGGTTGTTTGTTGGGTGCTGTGAGTGTTGGTGTTGAGACTGCTGTATCGTATGCATGTGCCCCGCCATTGCCCCTCATTGCACGCGCTAGGTACCGGTAGGTGTACCCCTAGGTAGGTAGGGCCTCGCCTGGACCTTCCCTTCCGTCCCAACCATCTTTCTCTTGTTTCCCTGTTTACCCGATCTTCGTTATCAACTACCAGCAAAGTAACTTCACATGTTGTCCAAGACTAAAGATGAACTTCCTAGGCCGTCTTTCAGGGTACGTACCTAGTGCTGGCTAACACTAGCCACGACTCAGGCGACTCAGCCGGACATACTTACTGATAGGAAGTCATGCGAACGGCAAACAGTAAGCAGGCTGCAGCTTCTACGGTATCGTATGTCCATTTGTCTGTAAATTTCGCAGCGCTCAACTCCCTCGTGGGACTTCACCACGGCAGTGTAAGCCCCTGGGTTTGCTCACCTTTCGACTAGCCGTACACCAGACTAGCTCCTTCGACAATCTTCCCATTACATCAATCCGACGTGCAAGACGGGGCAAAATATGACGGGTTGAATGACCTGCTATACCCCATCTCTACGCTCAGGGACATTCCTAGACAGTCAGGTGAACAAGATGTTTCACTAGGAATATTGTGAGCAGACTCAATACCATACACGCCCATCTTAGGGACCGTATGGTGAAGAAGATCGTCGCCAGCCATACGAGAATGAGTGGTAACCAGTTTAGTTTGCGAAGTCCACACATGCGTACCTATCAACCGATCCTTGTTCTCCAGGTATCGTTTTCTAGAATTCTATGCGGACTCACTGTTTGAGTCCATCATACCTGGTATTTGGATCCTTCACCTCCATGATTCATATCTTGAGCTAGCGTATGACTCATCGTAGATAGGCAAAGATATATTCCAATTGCACATGTGGCGACTGGGGCATCGCCAGCCAAGTATGGGAGGGAGGGGGGCTTCTGAACCGGACACGAGACATACGTCAACTTGCTATAGGATATTGGAAGTCTGACATAAACTGTCGGCGTTTGAGAAAAGGGTTTTCCATGATCCATGAAGCAAGTATGATCGGAATTCCGGAAGACGGTTGTTCTTGTTCTTTCACATGCTTAGCCCCTACTGTTAAGGTCTTGATGGCATTGAAAACTAGCTAGAGTCTCTAGAAGGATTCCACAGGCCCAGTGGTTAGTTATACTACAGTCATCCCTTCACGCCTACATAAACGCCGGCTGTTAACCACCCAAGGAGTTGAAAATGCTAACAAAGCGCTGATAGCTATGACCAAGACTACCGAAACCCGAAAACTCCCTTGCATGCCAGATACCCGCCAATACCGAGCGCCTCACACCACCCCTAGGACCAGCCAATCGAACCTCCGGAACGACAACCATGACGCCTTCGCAGCATCTCGACGAACCGAACCGTTACATAACACCCTTCTTCTTCTTCCTGCGATGCACCAGCCACCGCCTACTACCATCATAAAACGCCCTCGTCCAACTCTTCGTAATAATCTTCCCCTCAAAAGTGCCACTCATGAGGCTAAACAAGAACAACAAGAACATGCTCACCCCAAAGATGATACCAAACGTAACCCAATAGCTCTTCATCTCAAACTCCATGTTGCGGAACTGGATACTGAAGTAGCCCGTCATCAGCGTGACGGGGGTGAAGAGAATGGTGATCTTGGCGAGCAGGAGGGTGACCCAGGTTAGGCGCTCGACGCTGAAGGACTCCTTAATGGCGATGAGGTTGAAGTTCATCATCACGAGCGACTCCTTTTGGTCTAGACATTCTTGGATTTCGCTGAGTGCGTACAGCAGGATCCGGTCTTGGAGGCGCTCGAAGCGCACACGTGCCGCTGAGCTGAGCGATACGCCGAGGAGGCTGTCGGTTTCGGGTATTAGTGGTGCTGGTGTTTCGGTGACGGGGTGGGACGATATGAGGGATTCGGCGCCGGACATGATGCGTGAGTTCTTAAGCGACGCGAGTGTGGCTTCTTGCTTTTTTAGGACGCGCTCGATGATGAGTTCGTAGCTTCGGTAGACCCGTTTGAGGACGGCGAGCTGGCAGCCGATGTGGTGTAGTTGGTCGACGTGCGTGAGGTTGGCTTTGACGAGCATCTCTTGGCGCTAAACACTTATGTTAGGTGAGCTTGTCCAAGTAGCCTTGTTGTGACTTACGAGTCTGTCTAGTTCTGCAGCGTATCCGTGCTCACGACGCGAGATCAAGTTGAATGTCGCACCCCAGTCCTCGAAGAGGTAGTAGAAGAGTAGACCGGGAGCATCCGTGGGACGATGAGCGGTCTCCTCGTCGCTACTACCAAGACGTTGGCGGATTGGCAGTTGGGCGAGCGCCGCATCTTTAAGCGGAGTTGGTGCCTTTGTCAACTGTCTGAAGACATTCACGAGATTTCTGCGTGTGATGAACAGCGTCTTTAAATCTTGTATAGTCAGTCCGCCGTTAGTGAACGGGAATGGATCTTCCGACACAGAGACGACGGTCTTATCTTCGCAGAGGAGGAGCCAGTTCCATACGCGCTTGCCCTGTGGCATGTCTTGACTTCTGTCCGCTCTTCCGGGGTGATCATCGTGCTGTTTAGTGTGCACGTTATGCAGTGAGTTGTAGCCGATGCACATATCTGTAGTCCCGTCAGCACAGCTATCCCTTTTCAATTCCAGGAAATGAACCCACAACGTCTTCCCTGGTCGACAGTACTCCAATGCCACACGTCATCCACCAGCTGGTAGTGGCTGAGATTCTGTACCATCTCCAGCTGAGTGGAGTGCATCATCTCCGTCATCCCGATACTCTCTTCTGAATCCAGCGATGCTTCCTTTGTGTCGTCCGCTTTCTCCTTGATTGAGTTTGAATTTTTCGACTTGTGTGAGAGCCTTGACCGCAACGTCGATGTACTCTTGGAGCTGCGCAGCGATGCGCTGTTTCGGGTGGGTACAGGATCGCTTTTCATCATCCCGAGCAGGCGTGGCGTGAAGTCAAAATGCCTCGCTATCGTACGGATCACATCTTTTTGGTTGTATGGCATCCAGATGTTGATCCATCGCGTATGTAGCTCCGGGGGACGTGACGAAGTGAGCAGCTTAGTATATGACTGTGAGTCTAGGTCGAAAGCACAGAAGGCGTTGTCTTCCCCAAAGTCCAAACAAAAGTTATTGCTCTTGGGCGACCGCGTCTGCCTATCGAAGTGCTCAAAGTTGCGCTCGACGTCGAAGTCACGGAAACAGTGTCGGATATTATCGTCACCTAAGTCTTGATAGTACGCTGGCAGCTCTTCCGCAGGCGCTGCTGGTCGAAACGGAAACGCCATATCGCCTCTCTCGCGGCAAGTAGGCCTGAAGCAGTTCACTGCGCTTTCCAAGATTACCGAGCCGTTTTCCCCTATATTGTCTCGGTCAAAGTCGTGTGTGACGGCGGTGGCTTGTGTGAAGCGGATGTAGTAGTTGGTATGTGGGTTATGAACGATGGATAGTAATTAGAAATGAGGTACATTGAGCAATAGCCACCGGACACCGGTGCCAGTGATTCGAGCTCGTGCTATGGTCTTCAGTGGTGATGTGCCCTGTGTACGCTCTAAGCGTAGGTCACGCGCTGCTTCTGAGGCCCATGTAGGCAGCAGGTTTCATCTTGTGGCAGGCTCTACCATAGATCATCGCCCCCGAGTGAACAAAATGATGACTTAAAGGAAAGACCTCGGAATGGAGACCGAGTTGGATCAACGAACCTATGCCTGACTGAGTCTGCTGTCACCTCCGCATGTAGTTGGGTTTTTGACCAGCATATTTTGACCAACATGTTTGTTTCCCCATATATTCGCACTTGCTATTCCGAAGCTCAGAGATGCGTGCGTAATCTCACAAATTTGAATACAGCAGTCCACAAGAAGAAATGGCGATCCTTTGCTATAGCAGCAAACGTCAGGTGCAGCGATGTCGAAGGAGGCAGTGATGCTCTCTATTTACGTGACTGAGCACCTACCTTGATAACCCCGCCATCAACATTTCAGAGCTGGAGGACTGGACGGTTTGAAGGCTCTCAAACTCTGTAATCGGCATACAGAGAGGGGTCGGGGCGGAGCAGTGGCTTTGTTGTCCAGACTTCGTATGATCTCTACCGCAGGCCCGGGACCCTACATAGCCACACAGAGCACCGTAGGCAGCAGCTGCAAGGCAAAGAGCTCGTAGGTGTACATGCGTCAGATGGAAAAGAGGATGACTCCTGGCGCGTGCCGGATGTCTGAGGTTCGCACAGCCCCACGGAAGGTGGAGGGGATGACCCCCGACAATCTCTCATTGGCTCAGATCGGCCACCTTCCGAAATCGGAAATCCATCGATTGCAGCGACTTTTAAGGTGAAAATAAGAGCTCCTTAGAAGCCGTAGTAGACGATTACAGAATGCTTCGTGCGCAGGTACGACGAGATGCTTCCCAAATAGGCAGTTTGGAAAAACCATTGGTTTCTGCAAGCATCAGGGTGAATCCAACCACAAAGCCGCATCGATTCACAGTCTCGACAACCTCCGAAGGGCGTCTAGAATATAGGCAAGAATGAAATCTGTCGATTGCAGCAGATGTGCACGGCGTCAGCCAGGCTGTAAGTGCCAGTGTCTCAAATAGGCAACTTTCGGTATCCATCGATGACAGCAAGAGAGTGAAGCTTGTGGGAGGCCTTCAAGATCGCCCAAACACCAATGTGAACAATAACATTATTGGCAAAGCCAAAAAAAGTTCGTCCTTAACACACTACATGACCTTTCGCACATAACGCGAACAGACGTTCCAAACTACTAACAAGGCTCTCTGCTCAACGTTGTGCTGATGGTGATGAAGCGAACCGGCTATCGGGGGGTGCGGAGGTAACACTCCCCTGCTTTGAAAACGGCACTAGGTAACACTCCGCCGCAATCCACACTTTATTGGAAAAATTACGCAAATAGGTATATTCAGCTTTCGAGCTACTTTTGCGACGGACTTGGGGCGGCGCCAGCGCGGAAGGAATAGGATCCAGATTGAAAAGTACTTGACACGAATTTGGACAAGATCTCAAGATATATACTGGCACCCGACCTGAGGAGGTTGTTTAGACGGTATGTATGGTAAGAGGCTGTGAAGTGGGTAGAGGAGTGGGGAAAGGGAACTCCACCACGATCAACACTTTTGCCGCCTACCCGATTAGGTATATTCGGATACGGTCCCTTCCCCCCCAAAAAAACGCAGACGTACAAAGGGTAGTGAACATTGCAATATTCACGTACTGGTCAAGCTCATGGAATAATGACTGCAATACTTTTAACATTTGTTTCTGATCTCGTTTTTCTCTTCTTCAATATTGGCTATGCACGCTAAATGTCAATCCATCCAAACACAACTGCCAGTCCGTCCCACATCAAGAGAAGAGCCAGCCAATAACGCCTAGGGTATCAGTTCCAAGCGTCCACCAACGCTCACGGGCGTCGCTCCGTTATCATGCGTCTTTCGTTTCTTGCTTATATCACAGTTCGATAATTTCTTGCCCCTCTTCCACCTGTTTCACCGTTGATGCGGAGCTGAACAGCTGCTTGATCTCACGTGGGTCCATGGTTGCCACGAAGGCTCGCTTAACGAAGGTGAACCACTCCTTCGACGCTTTACGGTGTTTGCCCTTCTTCCCTTTCTTATGCTTCTTGCCGCCCTTCCTGAGCGCTACATCATAATCGTCTTGCTCGTCGGTATCGTCGTTGAAAGTCGTCTCCTGCTCCTCGAAATCTTGGTCTTCGTCGTAGATATCTTCAGAATCCTCAATATCGGCCGCTTTCGAGCCGGTCCGTCCAATCTTCCTAGCGTATTCAATCCACCTTCTCACAGTAAGATCAGCAAAGCCCTTGTCTTCTTTCGTATCGTACTCGACTTCGAAGATAAACTCATTTGGATGTGGCTCGGGCCGTGGCCGCTTGCCCTGGTGCTTCTTGTGCTTGCCTTCATTCCACTTCTTGTTCTCGATCTTGCCATCTGGGCTGACCCCGAAACCAAAGATGGTAACAGCGGATATTTCGTTGACCGAGGTGCTTTGAACTGCATCAGAGTCGACAAGATCCGGCGGGGGTTCGACGAAGTCGTTGTTAATATGCGTGAGGTTTGCGAAATATTGGACATAGCGAGTCCAGGTGAGCGATTGGGGTGAGTACGCAGGACCTGGTGGAGAGGATTTTGAAGGACCTTCCGGAACTTTGAACTTGTACTTCTTCTGCTTCTTCTTGCCCTTCTTCCCTTTGTGCTTTCTTCTGATTGTTGTCTCGACATCTCTTAGGTAGGCTTCGTCGTCTAGATAATCGGTGTCGGTAATCAGAAGTTGCTGCGCCGGTGCGTTGATCGTTGGTGGGCTGTTAGTGCTAGAGGCCACACCGACGTTTTCCAGGCCGGTGATGTTGTATTCGATGATGCGCAGGGTTGGGAAGTAGTTGGGTACTACGCTAGGCGCGACATGTGTTACCGCATAGCGTTCGGCAAATCGCCCACCAATCTTTTCGAGGTACTTCTTCTTCGCTTCCTTGCCATCCTTTGACCTATGTGGAACCTTCGATACCAGCCAATCCCATACTGAGTCCTTGTATTCTTCCCCATTGACACCCTTCGAGCGGGACTTCTTGTTTGATTTCGCAGGTGGTACAGGTAGTTGCGCCCATGCCTCTCGCAGGTTGAGAAGGTAATCCGATGCAGATGCCACCGTGACTTCACCATCCTCCAGTAACCTCACAGCGCTCTCTGAAGCGGATGAGTGTGCAGCGCTCGCCATCCTGCCCTTCTCTGCATCCTTCCCGATATGCTCGAAATCTTGCAGTATGAAGTGATCAATGTTCATGTGGCCGTAGACACTACCGACAATCACATCTCGGAATTGTCGGCCGAAAAGCGCGTACTTTTGCCAGCACGTCTCGTCCCAACTCTCTTTGCTGTCGACTCTTGCGGGCGGCACGTGGCCCAAAAGAATGGCCTTCATACCGCGGTCTCGTAGAATATCGAGCTGGATGCGCAGCCATTCCATGTGCTCGTAGCCGGGTTCGTGTTTGTTCGCGCAGCCGTCAACGGCGGAGTTGGAGGTAAAGAAATACCTGCATGTGTCAGTAAGTTTTATGAACATGGCAGCTGTCTGTGTCGCGTACAAGGTGTTCAAGCTGATGACAGCCAGTTTTCCCGGAATGACCTCGACTGAGAACCATCCTCCCTGCTGGAACTGATGTCTCTGCGCCTCAGGTATAAAACTCCGCCATATATCCAGGTATTTTATCGTCCACCTGTTCGGCCCGCTGGTGAAGATGTTGTGAGGCATGATGTCGTTGTTGCCGAACGTCGGCACAACTGGTATGGCAAAGCCGCCGGTGCCATGACCGTGATGGTCTTGGCCAAAGACTTCGGCGAACTTGGAGACCATGTACTCGTTCTGCTGTATGACCTGCTTCTGCGTCCGTGGTAGCTCATCGTCGTTGTCATGTCGCGCCGAGTCGCCCGTCCAGATGACAAAGTCTATATCGTCCTTGATGTTGTCCTTGATCCACTTGAAGGTCTGGTTGACGAGCGCGAAGGGGGAGTCGCAGCCCGTGGTTTCGGCGCCGTAGATACCGGAAGGGCCATGGTCGCGATGGCATGCCGCGTCCTCTGCCGTGCTCGAATAGGTTTTGTAGAAGGGATCCGGGTGGAAGTCTGGAGCACTACATTAGCTGCCGCGTGCTACTCCAGCTGTTAGAGTTGGTTAATGTACCTGTAACATGTAGAAATCTCCCTGTGAGGCGTCGTCGACCATTCGCAGCGCTGCTCCTCCCTGCACCTCCAGCCGCGTTAGGCGGGGCCGCGGTGGCAGATGCCCAAAGAAGCAATCCGCAGATCAGTGCGTCTCGCATTCGCAGCATAGCAGGAAGATGGCCGTGTCAAGAACACGCATTTGCGGGAGCTGGAAGGGTGTTGCACCACTGTATAGGTATTCGAGTATTCCATGGAACCGTAAAAGCGCCGAGAACACCCTGATGGTGCCTCTGGCGCAAAGCAAGGCGCAACAGGGAGCCATCGCTGCGAGCACGATCCTCCAAGACACATGGTCATTGGAGCGTCATCGCTCCCACACTAAGGATGCCTACCACACTTCACCGCCCGAAGATCTTCACATGACCTTCCCCACGGTCATACTGTCTCACTCAACTAGCATCATGTCGTATCATTTTCTTTTTACTTTTCCCCATTTTGATGTGCTACACGCATGCCATCATTGCAAGCGTTTCAGATGTCCCTCACTCCACGGCCTCCAAGCCACGGGCTGGGCCATCGCGCAACTATAAGCGTCCAACAAGGACGGCTGCTGACATGCTGCAAGCCACGGCTCGCGTGACCATGTCTCATTCTCTGCATGAGGTTCGAGACCAAGACTGCAACCATTGAAAGACCTCAGTATAGGATGGAGAAACATGACATTCATGTATATAACTTGATTGGTATCTCGCAGCGGTACAAGTGCCGAGTCTGCACACTGCTAAATATGGAATCTATCTTCATATCGCTATTGCTATGAGGATTTTCCTCCTGGCAAAGATAATGACGCACCGTCTGGTGCTGCAAATACTCCATCAACAGCCTATCCCGCTAGGCCTTATGTATGCATCGCCCCTGAAAATCGAATGAACGCCGTGGGACGCACCCCAATACTGAGGCGGCGCATGCAATACAGGGAGAAAACGAGAGATCAGTGTCAGAACAGTGCTCGTGACTAAACATGTCCTGAGTTGTCCAACCGAGCCGAACACCTACGCTATGCTTGAAAATATATGGCGGAGAGCCGCCGTAGAAACCGAAAACGCCCATATGAAAAGGGTAAATGCTGGGGAAGATAACGACTGAATATCGAATGCGTTATGCGTGAAAGCCATCTCAAGCGCCATTCTTCTGGCCGTTGGTTGGTTGGGCGCCGGCGCCAGACTTTTCAGAGCTCAGCATCTTGTTGTACATGCCCTTGATTGCAGGAACAGTGACGCCCGGACGAGGCCAGTGGTTGCTAATAGTAAACGCCCTATTTTCAGTCAGCAAATGTATATAAAGAGTCGATGAGCGAACTTACCACAGGCGCTCCTCCAGCTCCGCATTATCGCGTGTCTCTGCGCGAATAAAGTTGCCGATGGCAATCAACTCAACCTTAAGGACCTTGACCATCGCATCCTTGTGCGGGTAGTTCCTCGGCGTCGCCTTTTTAAGACGGCTGAGATTATCGCGCACAGGACGGAGCTTGCGCTCAAGGAATTCGTCTGGCTTCTTTTCCTTCGGCTTGGGCGTCTCTAAGCTGCGGTCGGGGACTTGGCTCTGACTGTGCGATCGAGGACGTTCTTCGGAGAGACGTGGTCGGTCGTCCCTAGGTCGAGGCCTATCAACATCGCCACTGATCTTTCGCCGGATCTCTGGTGTACCGTTCCGCTCAGCATGTTGTGGACGACGATCAGCACTACCTCGGTCGTTGCGATACTCCTTGCGATGATGATTGTCAGAAGGTCTATATTGGTCGCCATGCCTGGTACGGTCATCCCGATTTCGGTCATACTGGCGACCATCAGCTCGACTATCAGGGCGTCGGTTCTCGTTGTTGCTATGGGGACGTTGCGAGGGGCGTTCCGATTCTCGTGAAGTAACTTTGCGCATCGGACCAGATGGCGCAGGACTCGCCGAAACGCTTGATGGCTTCTCCGCCCGACGCGTAACATTAAGATGGTGCTTCTTATTGTTACGGTGATGGTTTTCCATCAGACGTTTGACGTTGGGATCCGAGGTGTTCTTGTCCTTGAGGACGGTGAGCAGGTAGTTTGCACGTCGCACAAGGTGGACGGCGCCAGGAGACTTCGCATTCTTCTCGTCCGCCTTAGTTCGCTCTTCCTTCTTGTCGACACGGTGCTCCTCGAGATAGAACTTGTCGGTCAGTCCGAGGTCGGGGTCGTCACGAATGGAAACCCAGGCGCCGTAGCCGTGACGCTGGATGCCGATGCAGAGCATGCCATCTTCTCGTGCACCCCAAGGACAGGAGTAGTTCGTCGGCTTAATGGCGTCCGGTATCCGGAAGTTGCGCCACTCAGGAATTGCCTCGACTGCCTCTTTCAGGATACGCATTTCGATCGGTCGGTCGATGATCGTTTCAGCGTTCAGCTTCTTCACGCCCTCGTAGTCGAAAAGAATAGCTTTCTTGTCCTTCTTCGTGAGTGCGCGTTTGGCTTCAGTCTCCAGGTTCTTGAGTCTCGTCTGCTCTGCCTTCACAAGGCGTGTGCTTTCGGCAATGGCACCGTCCAGAGCAGCCTTAACCACGTTCATGTCCCGACCAACCAGCTTGGCCGCACGTAGCATTTCGTCGCCACGTTCGTCGAGTGACCCATAGCGTTCGTAGGCACGGATGAGATTGCGAACCTCTTTGGTGTTGAGAGGGCGCTTTGGGTCGCGCTTGACGTTGTCGTCAGGTTCCGAGGCTTCATCATCGTCCACTTCGACTTGCGTAGCCTCAAGAGCACGCTTCTTTGCAGCGCGCTGTTCTCGTGCGCTCGCCGAGGCTGCTTTGCGCTTCCTGGGGGCACTCTCTTCAAGCAACTTCTGAGTCTGTTCTTCCTCTTTTCGCTGCTGTATGTCTGCTTTGACAGCCTCGAGTTCGTCTTTCGGAATGATGTCATCCCATTCCAAGTCGATCTTGACATCAGTATATTCGAAATTTTTGAGAAATTCCTCGCCGCCATCAGATGTTAAGCCAGCAGCCTGTTCAGTCTTGTGCTCTTCGGCATTTTCAAGAACAGAGTCAATGTCGAGGTCCTCGAGCTTCTTCTGGTTGCCAGACTGCTCGAACATCTTCTGTCCGCGGCGCTTGAGGATGTTGTTGATGTCATCCGCAGAGTTCGGCTCAGCAGCAGCACGACTCATCTTATCGTTGATTTCCTTCTGCTGCCGGTCGGTTACACCTCGCTGGATCGTGATGAACTCGAGCATACGTTTGTTGCGAGCGCGCTCCAGGATCTCTTCTTCAATCGTGTCTTTGGAGACAAGGCGATACACGCTCACCGGCTTCTGCTGGCCGATACGGTGGGCTCGAGCCATAGCTTGCAAATCAGCTTGCGGATTCCAATCAGAATCGAAGATGACGACGGTGTCGGCAGTCATCAAGTTGATCCCGAGACCACCAGCTCTAGTCGACAGCAAAAAGCAATAGTCGTCGCTGCCGGCGGCGTTGAAGTGGTCGATGGCGATCTTCCTCTCCGCAGCTGGAACTGTCCCATCTAACCGCTGGAATGGGTAATTGCGCAGCTTAAGATAATCGGTCAGGATGTCCAGCATGTGAACCATTTGACTGAAGATGAGCACGCGGTGGCCATCAGCTTTCAGCTTGCCGAGCAGTCGGTCAAGCAACATCATCTTTCCACTGGTCGTGATGAGCGCTTTTAATGTCTCGTCCTTCGTGGCATCACCCTTCAAGATCTTATTTTCGGCGTTAGGGAAGAGCAGAGCATGGTTGCTGGCCTTCTTGAGCTCCATGACAATGTTCAAAAGCGATTGTTTGTGGCCCACGCCTCCCTCGTTGAGAGCCTCGTAGTTCCGCGTAAGAATATTCTTGTAATATTCCAGCTGGATATCGGATAGCTCGACACGGAGGATCTTCTCGGACTTGGGAGGTAGGTCGTTCTCCACTTTCTCCTTCGTGCGGCGAATCATGTAAGGCTGAATCGCTGCGCTGAGCTCGGCAAGCTTATGGCTGGCATCTTCTGACGCGAGATCGACGTTCTCATCAACGGTGATTTTGCCAGGCATCAGGAAGTCCATCAGAGCAGCCAATTCACCCAGCGTGTTCTGGATGGGTGTGCCAGTGATGAGGAGCCGGCATGGTGCGGTGAATTGTGTCAGTCTGTCGTAAAGCTGGGACTCCCGATTCTTCAATCGATGGGCTTCGTCGACGGCGAGAAATTGCCATTTGATGCTCTGCAAGAACTGCCAGTCGGCAAGGACGTATTCGTAAGTCGTCAACAGTACGTGGAACTTGGTCTTCTTCACGTTTTCGTCGACGAGAAGTTCCTTCTCCCGGATGATCTTCCGAGCTTCTTCTCGGCCGGTGTAGATCACATAGTTGACGTCCGGTGTCCAGTTGTTGAAAGTGTCCGCCCACGCGGGCATAGTCGACAGTGGCACAACGCAGATCATCGGACCATCTTGTCTCCGGTCGTGCCTCAACCAGTTGATGAACGAGACAGTCTGCACCGTCTTCCCCAGCCCCATCTCATCCGCCAGGATGACATTTGTGCCTCGACACCAGTTGTGCGCCAGGAAGTTCACACCTTGCAGTTGAAAGGACCGCAGCTGACCGAACTTGATGTAGTCGGGTTGCGCGTCCAACTTGACGAACTTTCTACGCGTTTTCATGTTCGACTCGCTGGCATCGGAGGAGGGCCGGTTTGACGAGCGGTCGAGGAAGCGATCGATTTCGGCCTGTGACAGACGACTGACTAAGGAAGCAGGCTCCCAGGTGCAGAACTCGTAGGTCAATCCTTTCCCTACTCAATGTTAGGTAAGCCATGTAGGGGTCGGTGGTAGGGAGGCTTACACTTGACGAAGTACTCAGTCTCGTCTTCACCATCTTGCGAGTCAATGACGCGCTCTACCACATGGAAGTCGAGTTGACTCTCGCGCTCGGCCTCGCGTGCAACCATGTGCTGCTCGAACTCCTCAGGTTCTGTCCTCTTGCGGCTGTGATAGTACATGTCGCTCATGACAGGACCCTTGAAGTAGTTGTCTAGCTTCCGAGAGCCCTTGTGTGCAGACGCAGTTTGATAGTCTTCCCACGTCGAGTGGTAATGCGCCTTGTCTTGCCATTTGACCTAGTGACACCTCGTCAGTATTTCAGGTGGACAGTAATCATGGAAAATACTTACCAAGTACTCGAACTCAGTCTTCTGTGCGTAATGAGGCTCAACTTCTGCAATTTGTTAACAACTGACGGCGAAGGGGACAGCTGTGCATAGTACCTGTTCCTTCCTTTGGACGGTGGTCGAGGATCTTGTCGATGACGGGACCAGTGTGTTCGGTCGCGTTCGCCCAGTAGTTGGGTGTCATTTCGTCGTCTTCCTCTGCAAACTCATCCTCGTCTTCCTCCTCGTTGTAGTTCGCGACCTGAACTGTGCGCCGTGCGGAGAAGCGGACTTCGGCCTGGGAGGGAGGCTCGCGTCCTGCGGCAACGGCGTGCTGACGTTGGCGTTGCTTCTTGGTCGGAATGTTGCGACGGGCGCCAACATAACCGTCTGATTCCGAGTCTGAGCCAGCAGATCGGTAGACTGGTGTAGGCTGGTTCGAGGCTAGGAAAAGTAGTTAGTACGACCCTAGACGGGACGGGGTTGGGTAGACAAACTCTTGCGCGAGGCTGTTCTCTGTCGCTTGCGGGGCTGGTCGGAGCCAGAATCATCGTCCTCATCGCTGCTATCGACCTGGGTGATGTAAATATTGGCTTCCTTGATCGACTGAGGGTGACTTACGATGCGACGACTAGGGCGGGCACGACCCTGGGGTCCAATTAGCTCAACCGCGCAGGATTTGCAGAAGCCACGTACGCTGCGACGTAGCCCGTACAGCTCCGGGTTCTGTTCGATGTAGTCCTCCTTCTCGTCGCTTGCCTTTCGCTTCAACGGTCGGCTCGACTCTGGTGACGAGCTCCGAGCGTGGTCGCTCTCTGCCTGCTCTGACGGCAGTGACTCAGAGTCGTAATCGCCATCCGGCTCGCCCTCGGCGTCAACATCCTCTGAAGAATCAGAGGCAGCGGCCATCTCCTCGTCCTCGTCGTATTCCTCTCCCGGCGCGTCGGCATCGGAGGCTTGGTCTACTGCGACGGGCTGTCTCGCGTCGGACAGATCGCTGTCGGTGTGCTGTGAAGGAGTGTCTGCAGTCATCGTATGGGCCGCAAGGGGTGACAGATGGCCGTTCGTGTATGGTAGAGAGGCGACAGGGCCCGGTGAAGAGGGCATCATGATGGACGCGGCTGTGGGAGATGGTCAGCAATATTTCCACCGTCTGTGGGCTCCAGCAGCCGCGAGCGGGTGCGTTGAATAGAGCAGAACTACGCGACTCAAAATAACCAAAAAGCGACCAGAAACACAGGCAAGGAGCCGGGCAATGGAGGCTTGATGGAATGCGGCGTGGATCGATGAGCGCTTGGGGGATGAAGGGCGGTGGAGCGGCGTGTGTTCGGAGCTGGGCGGAGCGACTATGCGAGGCGGAAAGAGGGCTGGTGGGAGCGCTCTTTAGGCAGCGGAGAGTCGTACTCGAAGTGAATAGCGACTTGCTCGATGCCTGGGCGTGAACTGGCGATGGATTGATGGACGTGGGCGAGGCCGGCAGCAAGGGCGTGCGGCACGTTTGTGCAGGCGGGATACGCGATAGAGCAGTCAAGAGAGTATATACTTACAGTCCATATTCAAGATACCCTCACGAGGTAGAGTGGGGTGTTGTCTTGGGAGGGTCAAGTGTGTGTGGTGAGGAGGGTTGTGGAGGTTCCTCAGTTGGGGCTGGCCGCAGCGAGCGACTTCTACCACCCTTGCTCGCGCTAGGCACTAGGGCCACTTCGCCAATCAGCGCCCGGCAAGATTGCTTACCACAATAGCTGCGAATAACGTCAGTTTGGCGGTGGTCCAGCGCTTTCACTTCTCCCCACACATTTGCTCACGTCCGTCCCAGGTCCTTCTCTTCGCACGTGCAGCCCTGCAGACTTTGGAGTCGCTTCCTCCCGACAAAGCCCCCTGCGTTCGAGCGCGAGCTGCCTGGCCACCTACTTGACGCTGTCGAGTCCCACACCAGCGCACGACTTTCTTCTCAAAATTCCCCCGTGCGCCACACACACACCGTTTGCGCGCTGTCCCTAGCAACCGGCCAACATGTCTGACAAGCTCACGCGGTATGTCAAACAGGGTTTCAATGTCCGCTATTGTCAGCTAACATTTTCAGTATTGCTATTGTCAACTCGGACAAGGTACCCCGCTACCCCTCCACGCGCAAAATCTGGTCAATGCTAACGTGAGGATGTTCGCCCTGATAGTGCAAGCCCAAGGCAAGTGCGACCCTCCACCGCGCCTTCCCTCGTCTAACACCTCACAGAAATGCCGCCAAGAATGCAAGAAGTCCTGTCCCGTCGTGCGCACGGGCAAGCTGTGCATCGAAGTCGACTCGTCCTCCAAGATCGCCTTCATCTCTGAGCGCCTGTGCATTGGATGCGGTATCTGCCCTAAGAAATGTCCCTTCGACGCCATCAACATCATCAACCTGCCTACGAACCTCGAGACGCAGGTCACGCATCGATACTCGGCGAACAGCTTCAAGCTGCACAGGCTGCCTATGCCCCGTCCGGGCCAGGTCTTGGGTTTGGTCGGCACAAATGGTATTGGCAAGAGTACGGCGCTGAAGATCCTGAGTGGCAAGCTCAAACCCAACTTGGGTCGCTACGACAACCCGCCGGACTGGGAGGAGATCCTCAAGTACTTCCGCGGTTCCGAGCTGCAGAGTAAGACACGTCACGGTCCAGGGCACAGACATATAGCTGACAACCCCTAGACTACTTCACCAAGGTCCTCGAGGATAACCTCAAGGCTGTCGTTAAGCCCCAATATGTCGATCAGATTCCCAAGGCCATCAAGGGGACCGAGCGGTCCGTGGGCAAGCTCATCGAGAGTCGCTCGCAGATGGAGAACCTCGACGAGATGATTGACGACCTGGAGCTGCGACACATCTTCGACCGAGACATCGGACAACTATCTGGTGGAGAGCTGCAACGCTTCGCCATCGCTCTCGTCTGCGTCCAGCAAGCCGACGTGTACATGTTCGACGAGCCTTCCTCCTTTCTCGACGTCAAGCAGCGTCTCGCCGCCGCTCGCAAGATTCGCAGCTTGCTCCGCCCCGACGACTATGTCATTGTCGTTGAGCATGATTTGTCTGTATTGGACTACCTCTCTGACTTCATCTGTGTTCTCTACGGAAAACCAGCTGTCTACGGCGTTGTCACCCTGCCAGCATCCGTCCGAGAAGGTATAAACATCTTCTTGGACGGCAACATCCCCACTGAGAATTTGCGGTTCCGTGAGGAGTCCCTTCAGTTCCGCATTGCCGAGGCTGGCGATGAATACATGATTGATCACAACCGTGGCTACACATACCCCAGTATGGAGAAGACGCTAGGAAGCTTCCACCTCAGTATCGAGACTGGCGCTTTCACCGACTCGGAAATTATTGTCATGATGGGAGAAAACGGTACGGGCAAGACAACCTTCTGTAAGATGCTGGCGGGCGCTCTGCAGCCAGATGGAGACACCAAGATCCCCAAGATGAGCATCAGCATGAAGCCCCAGACCATCACACCCAAGTTTCAGGGTACTGTCCGTCAGCTTTTCTTCAAGAAGATCAAGACTGCCTTCCTGAGCCCGCAGTTCCAGACCGATGTCTACAAGCCTCTCAAGATGGACGACTTCATTGATCAGGAAGTCCAGAACCTCTCGGGTGGTGAATTGCAGCGTGTTGCCATTGTATTGGCTCTTGGTCTGCCTGCCGATATCTACCTGATCGATGAGCCTAGTGCCTACCTCGACTCCGAGCAGCGTATTGTCGCTTCTCGCGTGATCAAGCGCTTCATCATGCATTCTAAAAAGACAGCATTCGTCGTCGAGCACGATTTCATCATGGCCACATACCTCGCTGACCGTGTCATCGTCTTCGATGGGCAGCCTGCGGTCAATGCTCGCGCCAACAAGCCCGAGTCCCTACTTACTGGTTGCAACAGCTTCTTAAAGAACTTGGACGTCACTTTCCGCCGTGACCCCAACTCCTACCGTCCCCGTATTAACAAGGACAAGTCTCAGCTTGACCAGGAACAGAAGATGAGCGGAAACTACTTCTTCCTGGAGGATGATAGTTGAAGAGGTTTTCGACGAGCAGGACACGCCTACATCCCAGCGCCGCCCCAATAGGCACGTAAAGACCGGAGCGACGAAGAAGGGGAACAAGAAGCGTGGCTTGAGAGGACGTGTCGTTAGTCTCCTATATGACGACGAGAGCTCGGATGAAGATGACGATGAAGATGACTGGGCTATCGACAGCAGTCGACCTCCTGCGCTGACTAGTGGCATTCGTCCCAGCAGACGACATGAGAAAGCGGTGCGGCTGTAGTCAGCTCGGGTCAAGCTAGGTGACTGCTGTAGGCATCTTGTGGAGTAAGCAGTGGGCGCACTGCATGGATGTACCCTAGGATCGGCGAGTTTGTTCTCCCATACCTAGCGGCGCTAGCTTTCGTAGCAAGAACGCTTAACACAATACGAACATAGTATCTTGTCTGGGTCGTGCCAGTAATCTGGCTTGTTTGCGGATTTATCTATATATGTCTATACCTTGAAGTATTACATCGCTATTCTAGCTATTAAGATCCATAAAAATATACTGTCTTGCTGTGTGAGACCAAGCTACGCGTACTAGTGGAAACTGCAGTCTTATACAAAGTGTCCACCATGACATCCCTTGATCGTCATAACCGCTAAAGCAGTAGATAGTCTAGTATCCCAAAAAGCGCGTACCCTACGTACATACATCTTCCCACCTTTACGCATCTTCTTTCCCCTCCCCTCCCATCCCCCGTTTTTTGTACCGTTCATTCGTTTTTTTTTCTTCTTCTACCAGCATAAGAATACGCTACACGCCCAATTCTGCCACATACGACCATAGGACTCCTCAACGCACGGCTTCCCGTCCGATCAGCCACTCGTTAAGCAGGGTACCGGCGGGTTAGTAGCTAGGTGGGTGACTACTAGCGAAGTCCCGCTGTTGTATGTTTTTTTTTCTTTTTGGGCGATTTTTGAAGGGTGGTGTGTATGGGAGGGAGTGCGGTTTTATTCATAGGTAATTAATGATAGTATTTGATTAGAGATGGAACTATTACATTTCGCTGACGTGGATCTTCTTTTTGGTTGTTGTTGCTATCGTAACTGTACATTTTTAGGGGTTTAGTTGCATCTTTATCTTGTGTTGAGATTTTTTTGCAATGTAGAGTTTGTGGATAAGAAGTAACGAGATGTGAAGTTCTTCTTGTTAAGAAATTGGTAGTATACCGGTACGAAGCTGGATTATATTCCCTCTTGTGTTGATTCCAATGACTGTTTTGCACTAATTCCACGCTACGCTAATCCAATAAGACTGTGGTATCCTGCCATAACGTTCTACCCTTGTTATCCTAGTCCCTTTATAAACGAGTGGTGAAGACGCCTATCCAACTCGCTGTCCTACTGCAACCATGAATTCCACCCCTAGTTACCGTACAACACCCAACTCTTTAGATAGCACCATTGTATATGTCTCTCAAAATCGGTCGACCATCCAACACGCCCCGCTTCCCAGCTGTAAACACCTTTGCGGGTACTCTCCTCGCTTCAGGACTGCCACTCGCAGTCTTGTTACCAATGATCCTCCGCTTCGGACTCCGAGCATTCACTTTGTCAGGCTCAGCTGTAATATCACCCAGCGGCTTCCGTTTCTTAGACGGGCTGGGCGTCGGACTCGGACTCTTCGCCCTCTTATGAAGGCGAGAGGAAGAGAAGGAAGGCCGAGCAGGCGTCTTCGCTGTTTGTGTGACGCTCTCGTCGAAAGCGTGGGAGTCGGCCATGTCGGGTTGGAGATCGAGCACCCAGCCCTTGGCTCGGCAGAGGGCAACCATGTCCCGGAGTAGCTCGTTTCCTGAGAGGGTTTTCTCGCTGCCCAGGATGATGAGCTTGGATCGCGCACGCGTTAAAGCAACGTTGACACGCCTTCGGTCTTTGAGTAGGTCGCCCACCACGCCCTTCTCGTTGCTACGGACGCAAGACACGAGCACCACCTCTTTGTCGCGGCCCTGGAATTTGTCCGCAGTGTGCAGCTCCACACCTGCACATCCCTGGCCGCTGATTGCTGGACCGGCTAGTTCAGAAGACTGTGTTTGAGTATGGGCAGAAGACAAGCTTTGGCGCAACAGTGCGAGCTGCGAGCGGTAGAAGGCGATAATACCAATCTCGTCGGCCGGAACACCGAGGCTCAGGAGAGATACTGTCAGTTGCGTGACTAGACGTGCTTCGAGCGTGTTGGTTATGCGAGGTCCTGATTGTGTTTCCAGAGTCGGTGAGATGAGATCGGTGTTGATGAAGACGACAGGCTGGTCAGGCGAAAGGGAACGCGAGAGCCAGCAGCTCGCGGATTCGGGACTCGCACACATTTGCGCTGCGCTTGAGCGCGACTGAGGGGGGTTGTGATGGTATAAAGCAAGACCGGAAGGTCTGGGGATGGTAAGTTTGCGTGAGGCGACGCTGGGCGTTCCGCATTTCAGGCGGCCGGAGTAGATGAATGTGTTTGACAAGAGCATGACGTCGGCGCACATGCGATACTGGTGCTCCAAGCTGACAACTGCTTGTGGGTGAGCTTCGCAAAGAAGCTTGAAGAGCGAGACGTCCAGGCCACCTTCCATGGCTTCCTTATTTTGTACCAGTGGAGGGAGCTGGTGGTGATCACCCACGAGGATGAACTTCTGCGCCATGCGAATGGGGCCAAGGCAGACCGGTAGCGTTATTTGCGATGCCTCATCCACGATGCAGTAATCGAATACACGACGGCTGAAGAGGGCATGGTTAATGGTCAGGCAAGTAGTAGCCACAACAGGCGGCTCCATCCAAGACCTCTCAAGCTCTTCGAGGCTTTCCTTCGGCTCCGCAGCTAGAGTTGCAAACTCCCGAACTTCGGGATGTATCTTTTTTGGAGCACCCAGGCGCAATATACCGATCTTGTCATCGCGGATCTTGAGCAGAATGTTGTCAACGGCAGTGTGGGTGTACGAGGTCAGCAGAACGCTCTTGCCTTTGGCGACGAGGGTTCGGATGATGTGTGCAATCGTAGTAGTCTTTCCCGTTCCTGGCATACCCAGCACAAGAGCATAGTCTTTTGCAGACATGACCTTCGAGATCGCGGCTTTTTGGTCCGAGTTCATGGACATTTGCGACGACTGAGGCAGCGACATTGCATTCGTAACAGGCTGAAAGGCAGGAGCCCGACCGTCTACAATCAGCGCGCGCAGATCATGAGCCTTATAGACACTGTTGTCCATGATCTGGATGAGGTTGTTGCGAGCTGCTGCCATGCCGTTGCTGAACTCATCTTTATCCAGCCGATACAGCACAGGTTCTTGAACAGCCGGATTTTCAGCCATGACTTGACCTTCCTTGGTGACCTCCATGATACCGGCGAAAGTCTGATTGCTTTGTGAGTTGAACCCGGGGAGCTTGGTGCGAGAGTTATGTAACCGCCTGTCGACAGCGACGGTGATGCGGCGCTTCCTGACGTTTGTCACATATCCATTCGCGAGCGCAAAGTGACCTTGCTCGTCTGAAATAACAATAGGTTCTCCAATGCTTAGTTGTGATTCCGTAAAAGAGAAGCCGGGCGTCGGTCGTTGTTTGATGAATGTGTAGCTGTATCGGTTGATTTTGTGGCCGTTCTTCTCTTCATGCCCAGATCCAGGTTCCAATATGACATTCGCGAAACAGCGACCCAGCTTTTCGCGCTCGGTGCTCAACATGGTCCACAACTCGCGTCGGAACTTCATCATGTCCGTCTCTTCTTTATTCAAGAGCATGTCCCACTTCTTCATGAACTCTTGGTGCGAAGGCTGGAGAGGTTTGACGAGTTCATCATATCGCTCTTTGGCCTTCTTGTTAAGCATCTCGCCTTTCCCATCTTCGACAAGGTTGTGATATAGAAAGCATGGCTCCTGCGCGTAGCACTTCTGGCACTTGAAGTCTTCTTTCAAAATTGGCGGTAGCTCGATGCGATCTCGAACATAACAAGCTAGTTCGTTGCGCTTGATGATCATGTGGATGATGTCGTTACGAATAGCGGGGATACGACTGATGTCAGATGTTTCGAGATAATACAAGATACCGTATGCGATGTCGACATCTGCTAGTGTTAGCTAAGGATATTATAAAACTCATGGAACGTACCATATCGGTTAGACAATAATAGGTTGTACAGAGCGGTTTGCGCAACGTGTGCAGCGTTAGACGAGTTTTTGCCGGTCTTAACTTCGAATGGTACGGTGAGTGTTCGTTCGCCCTGGTCATCTCGCATTGTAACTTGTACGGTAGCATCGATGTTTCCTTTCAAACCATACATCGGCGACCAGACATGCTCTTCCACATCTAGTAGTTTGTTGATACTCATGGTTGACTGTCGTCCGTTTCGCTCACGGACGACGGCATCGGCTTGGGGTGCTGCGCGGACGAATATCTTGGCCCAGGCCTGCATTTCAGGCAACTTGCTGCTCAGATCCTCCTTTACCGCCTCTTCAGTCGAATTAATCTCGAGGATCGTCTCCAAATGGCTCGGCAACAGCTTGTCGATGGTCTCTAATAGGAATACAGACCCCCACTGATTTGCCTTCATCGCTTCCTGAAACAGCTCATGGAGTAGTGTTCCATATAGCATAGGTGCATTAGCTTTGCTGGTTGCTTTGACGCGGTCTTGGAGTACCGCTCGTCGCAAGCAACCAAAAGAGTCAGCAACGACCGTCGATGAGATCAGATGGTCCGGATGCAGAATAAGCATGTTGTTGTGGTCGTCGATGATGCACTGGCCTGTAGTCGTAAACTCCCCAATGACGTGAACGAAGGAGCCAGTTGTGCAGGGTGTGTCGAACCAGGCTTGCCGTAGGGTGATGGCTTTGAACAGCTTCGTCTTCTCTTCTTCAACCAGAAGAACCTACATCATATCAGCTACGGTATGATAGTGAATCTCGTAATGATGACTTACCTTCTCAGGCATCTGATATCCTCGGTCTCTGATATACGAGCCTTCATCCACGCGCTTGATGAGGTAACGTTGGATAGCTCTGTTGTCCTGTTGACTCTTCGAGATTTAGCATTGTCTCACTATCACGGGTATGTTCGTATTCTACGTACAGTATTTGCTGGCACTTGCGTGGCTGCGACCTCCGCAGCAGCAAACTCGTCGGCATCTATATCGTCGCCAAAATCGTCTTCGTCGTCTATGAGACTGATGACAGGTGCTGGCGCAATAGTTTCGGAAACTGAAGTGTTCGGCATCTCGGCTACCGACGCTTGATCCGTAGTTAGGCACTCTACAGCTCTGGCGTCGTATAACGATGCCAAGTGCGTCATATCAGCAGCAAAATCTTCCTCATCATCCATGCCAAATTCGTCATCGTCGCTCCCTATCTTCACAGGAGAAGCTGCCGCAGATGGTTGCTGTTCTACAGGCTGATAGATCGGCTCAGTGGGTATGGTAATGTAGCTTGTCGCCAGTGCTGATTGTGCAACCTCTGGAGGTGTTATGTCTAAAGCTTCTACCATGTCGGCGTCGAAATCGTCGTCACCGAACTCGTCCGATGAGCCTTGAGATACTGGTCGCGGGCCATTGCAAACTTGCTCAACATGCACGGGTTGTACTTGTCGCACGGGTTCATCGTCCATATCCATGTCTTCTTCCAGAATTACCGGCTCGCCTTGCAAGGTCTCAGAGGTATCTGCATCTTGCTCTCGCGCGCGTCGTTGAAGAGGCGAGCCTGAGGATGGATTTTGGCGCTCACCACCTGCCGGTAGCGGTGATGAGCTTGAAGGCAACTCTGAAGGTATGCGATGTTGTGAATTGGAGACGCATTCCCGCATTCGCTGGACCATATTGGCGAGGTTCGGCTTCGCGGGTTGGCCTAGCATCATTCCGTCCGAACTGGAAGCGCCGGCGAATACGTCCTCTGTACTCTCCTTCTCGGCCTGAAATACACCATATGTTCTCCTCCTCTTCCTATTTGACGCAGGAAACTCGACGCCACAACTCGCCCATCTTCTCAGCCCGTTGACACTTCCGGCAGCAGCGGCAGACCTGGGCGACGACTCGTTGATAAGGTGTGCGAATGCTACGCTCTTGTTGGCACTTGGTGTTCCCTTGTTGT
The DNA here is from genome assembly GCA_010015605.1 of Decorospora gaudefroyi. Taxonomy (NCBI): domain Eukaryota; kingdom Fungi; phylum Ascomycota; class Dothideomycetes; order Pleosporales; family Pleosporaceae; genus Decorospora; species Decorospora gaudefroyi. The sequence goes on from ML975260.1 coordinate 45,651, forward strand.
CGGTGTATCGCGACCAAAGCTCCATAGCCGGGTCAGCCTGAGGGGTTGTGATGTCTCTTCTGGCCGAGTTTAGTTTGTGTTCCTCCTGCGACGGTGCTACCGGCGATGAGCTCCTGGCGCGCTTCTTGTTTTTACGCGGCAGAGGCGTATTAACCGCTTGCGACCCTCTCCATATCAACTGCTCTTCTGGCGAAGCAATGGGCTGCGGCGCATGTCGCGAGGAATCGTCGATGTTGCCAACGAGATCGGCCAGCGGTAGCCTCGTAGTGGCTGGTGTCGATGGCGGGGGACAGTTGGTGATGGTGGGCAATTTGGACGTCCTGTTCGTGTTTTCACTTTCTTTCGCGACCTTGATACCTCTTGGGGTCGTCCCCATAGACTCGGATGCTTTGCCCAGCGCAGCAGGTAGGTTCTCTTTTTCAGCCTCGCGTACTTGTGCAGCTTCGACGGTAGGCGCGCCCTCAATGAATTGGAAGGCCTTGAGCTTGGTTCGGGTCTGCGACGACGGCATGATGGGCGGGCCGGTCGCCACCTGCCGCGTTGGAGGGCCGGTGTGGTTGTTAGAGTGGTGGGGGAAGGGACCGTTGCGTGGGCGGTTCCATTGGCCTCTGAACTGCTACGAAGGTTATGACGAGTATGGAAGGCAGTGAATTGGAATGATCAAAGTACCTTCGGCTTCGGGTCCTGGTCAAAGAAAGACTTTTGGCGCGTCGACATAGAGATGGATGGGTAGCGTAATCGGCTGTGGTGGGTTGTAGCAGAGACGCGTCGTGAGCAGCCAATCAAAGGGGTCGACGCAACGCGCACCACCACGTGACTTGCTACGCGCTCGGCTAAGCGATATCGGCTCGGGGCCGGGGCGGTAGTCAGCGAGTTGACATGACTTGGCGTATCACGCGTGCGTCCGCGGATCACGATAATTTCGAGGAAGCAGGAAGCTCGGAATCAAGAGACGGCTCGGCGCGAATTGCTTTTCCACCCCTCAGGCTTGATCGATTGAGAAAAGGGAGCTAGGCCCACTAGACCAGGCCAAAGCGGCGATTGGAGATCCATCCCACGTTCCAGGGCACTTTCCCCAGGTCCTGTGCGTCTGTCGTGAATCGTTCACCCATCTTTTCTCCCGCCTCTCCTCAGTCGCCCCTCCCTTCCAGAGTCCACTACCGCCACTATGTCTGCCGCCGATGCGAAGCCCCTTCCTTTCGTCTACCAGTTCGCGGCAGGTAAGTTCCAATTGCATTGTTATCACTTAGCTCCGATGCGACGGCTATCCGTGGAAATTCGGGCACCTCTCAAAAGAAGCAATGCGACTCTGAATGCCTCGATATTTCCTCCGCGGCGTGACGCTGGCGGTAATCGAGCACCAGACATGCGAATCGTTGCTGACTGCGTATAGGTGCCGTGGCCGGTGTGTCAGAAGTGAGTGCGCGCAACTCCACATGGGAGCTCGCGTGAGGTTATCAGTGCTGATGCATGATGCACCTATAGATTCTGATTATGTATGTCCTTGTAGCCACCCTCACTCGAGACGTATCGTTGCTAACTCAACCCAACAGGTACCCGCTGGACGTCGTCAAGACCCGAGTGTAAGCGACCGCGCACAAGTACACTCCGTCACCGCCTCTAAACGCTCACAGACAACTTCAAACCGGCAAGGCTGTTGGTGATGAGGGCTACAACGGCATGGTCGATTGCTTCAGGAAGATCATCAAGAATGAGGGGTACGCTCTGGCGCTCGCGACCATCGAGCCAAGCAATGGTTGACGTTCTGCAGCGCCTCGAGATTGTACCGCGGTATTACTGCTCCCATTCTCATGGAAGCCCCTAAGAGGTGCGTAAACTACCATGCACCAAGCCCTCCATTATCGATTAGGACCGCCTCTAACCCGCCTCAGGGCTACCAAGTTCGCCGCCAACGACTCATGGGGCTCCTTCTACCGCAATCTCTTTGGTCAGGCCAAGATGAACCAGTCCCTCTCCATCCTCACTGGCGCTACCGCTGGCGCCACCGAAGCCTTCGTCGTCGTACCCTTCGAGCTCGTCAAGATCCGGTTACAAGACAGGGCGCAAGCGCACAAGTACAACGGCATGATGGACTGCGTCATGAAGATCGTCAAACAGGAGGGTCCTCTTACCCTCTACCAGGGTCTCGAGTCGACCATGTGGAGACACATCCTCTGGAACGCAGGCTACTTTGGCTGCATTTTCCAGGTCCGCGCTCTCCTGCCTATGGCAACCGACAAAAAGGGCCAGATCACGAACGACCTCATGTCTGGCGCTATCGGTGGCACTGTCGGCACCATTCTCAACACGCCTATGGACGTCGTCAAGTCGCGTATCCAGAACTCGCCCAAGATTGCTGGCTCGATCCCCAAGTACAACTGGGCATGGCCTGCTCTCGGCACCGTCATGAAGGAGGAGGGCTTCCCTGCGCTGTACAAGGGGTTCTTGCCCAAGGTGCTGAGATTGGGTCCTGGAGGTGGTATCCTGCTCGTCGTCTTCACGGGTGTCATGGACTTCTTCCGCAACATGCGGGACGCAAAGTAAATAGTAGCATCGGAAGCAGAGCACGAGACGGAGAGATAGATCTGTACATCCTGCACCCTGTTCGCTACATCAGCAGAGCAGGGTCTAACCCATCCTTCACACTATTTTCTCAGCTTCACTATCTTACAAGGTCAGTGGTTTGATGATTACAGCCTGCCTGTCAAGGCGAACTTGTGTCTGTGCAGGGAAAAAGTATGGTATAAGCCTTGCAGGGCAATCGTTGCTATGTACTGCCCTCACTCAATAAGAGTGAAGAACGAAGGGCGGCCCTTTGAAAAGCCCAAGTGATATCAAAATAAGCTTGCAGTAGGAAAAAACACAGCAAACAACGCCTTCGCTAATGCAGGAAAACCACCCCACGCGAACAATGCCATGATCGTACATTCTCACCGCAGAAAACAAAGGGAATGTGGGAGAGAAGAACCAAATCATCAAAGAAAGGAACGGCCCTCCGCATCCATCCCCCTTTCCCCAGGAAACACTAGGGGGGAAAGGAGAATGGAGCAGGAGCTCTAACAAAAGTATACAAATTGAAGGGCATCGGGAGCTTTTCAAGGCTCAGAGAAGGTGCATTGACGGAATGGCGACGATGCTTGTTGTCCCGGGCTAAGACTGGATGAGGAACACAGACCGGGACTGATGGGCGACCCTCGATTGGAGTGGTCGATGGAGGAACGAGATAGCGAGAGGCGACGGGCCACTGTTACATACACAACAACCAATCAGCCATTTCCTCATCATCAGGGACCACACACGGACGCGGTGTGAGTGATGAGGAGGACAAGAAGGATGTGTGAAGGGGGAAGGTTAATTGTAAGTGGAGTTCTGCCTACTACTCTGTGGCGTATTACCACTGCTCGAATTGCTATCACTCGGCGTTTGTGGCTCGAGACTGAGTTGAGCGCGGAGCGTCATGATCCATTCATGTTGTAGCAATTCGACCGCGCTGGCTCGCTTGTTCGGATCGCGATCGAAGCATTTTTTCAAGAAATCGATGCCCGTGTCGCTGAGTTGGTCTTTGGTTGGCAGTTGTGGTGGATCGCCTTGCGCAATGTGATACATAATGGCCCACTCGTTGTCCATGGATGCCCACGGACGGCGGCCAGTCGCCATTTCGAGGATGACGCAGCCCAGGGACCAGATGTCGACGGCACCGTGGCGACCGGTACTGCCGCCGCGGATAACTTCGGGAGACATATACATGGGCGTTCCGGTCATGGAGCCCTGGCGGCCTTGACGTGCGGCGTTATGGTCGGCGGCGAGGGTCCGACCTTGGCGGGCTATGAGTTTTGCGGCGCCGAAGTCGACGAATTTGATTACTCCGTTGTGGTCGAGAAGGATGTCTGTATAGTCTTAGTGGGAAATACATGGAAAGACGGATCATGATAGACTTACTCTCGGGCTTGATGTCGCGGTGCACGACACCAGCATCATGGAGGTAGGCAAGACCTTCCAACATCTGCAGCGCGTACACCATGATGACGGTCTCGTCTTCAATCCGCCCATGCTCAAGCAGGCCCGCGAGCGAACCGCCAGAGCAGTATTCCATGAAGATGTATACCTTGTCTCGATGAGGCTCGATACCGTAATACGACACAATGTTCGGATGATCCAGGACCTGTAGCACACCCATCTCGTCTCTGATTTGGGCGACAATCGTGGGGATGAGCTGAGGATCTTGCAGACGAATCTCCTTGACAGCCATCAGATGATTGGAATCCAAGTTCATGGCAGCGTAGACCGATCCGAATGTACCGCCACCCACGAATTGGCCTTGTTGCCATCGGAGGGTGACATTTGTGGCAGACGACGAAAGGTAGGTCAGCGCTCGATCGGCTTCATTAGAGTCCTCCAGCACCCTACCCAGGGCTTGACGTTCGGCTTCCTTCTCTTTCCTGAACGAATCAATCTCCTCAAGCCTCTGCATCCATTGTTGTTGTGTCATTTCAATGGACTCTTCGTCATCCTTGGAATTCTTGGGATCCAACAAGCTTTTCCCGGCAATCGCATTCAGGCGTTGTCGCTCGGCTTGAGCAGCGATAGTCGATCGTGCCCCCATAATGTCGAAGTGGGAGATAAGGACCGACATGCAACCAGCGACCTTGAGTCGTAGCTGTGAATACTCTTGTTCGCTGATTGACAAAATATTTTGACCGCGTGTCATCATCATAGCAAACTCCAGAGCAACGACAGCCCATCTGAAGGTCTTGCGATCGGAGGCAATGCAGTCGTCGCAGATGAAACTGACCCAGTCAAGCGCCAACCTAGTCAGCTTGATGTTGTTCATCGCTCGGCGGTTGTAGTCCATGTAGAGAACGGAACGTTGACCAAACTCTGTCGCGAAGGCAAAGCACGTCTGGATGAGGTCCTGGCAGTCAAGCCCAACTGTTTGCCGGCGAACTATCTCGACACTGTCCATGATCGTGTTCGACAGCTTGTAGGCTGTCTTTTTGATCTTTTGGAGTTCCGCATTGACACGCGGAAGGTTGGCTCGTTGATCGATCAACGTGTTGAGCTCGATCCCTATAGATGATAGGAATGACATGTTCGCATTGATCAGCCGCTGCTGGGACCCATCCGCGACGAGACGCAGGCGGCCGGGCTTCAGGTCCAGATGTGGTTCGAGGATGTTGGCAGACATCTTCTTGCCCGGCCAGTAGAGTGGCTGCTCTGGTCTGATGATCAATACGTATGGATTGGAGGGGTCTTCCGGGGCTTCTTCCGCATGGTAGCAGGTCGTGAGAAGCGACTGGATATCCTTGGGACGATCAAGCGCGGTCGGCGATGCGACGATGTAGACGCCCGTGTTGTTGCCGCCAGTTGTCTCGACGAGAAAGTGTCCAGTCATGACTAATGCTTCGTACAGGTCGCATAGTTGCTCCTCGTCTAAGTCGATGTTGTTGATGTTGTACTCGGTGCAATTCTCGAAACGCTGGGTCAAGATTCTAGAAAAACGGAATAGCTTACGTTGTCGAACACGGACGGAATCGAGTATTTGCTTGTACCGCTTCTCCATCTCAGATCCAGTTAGCTCGTCCGGTCGACGCTGCAGCTCTCGCTCGAAGTGTGCACTGAGACGGGTGAGTGATTTTGAGGTGAGCACACTGAACTGCTCTGCGGTCTCGACGTCGCCGCCTTGAAGCTGTCTGCCGAGCTTGTTGCAAAAGTCCCACTCCTGCTCTAGGATTTCAGCCTCCTTGAACGTGTTCTTGTTGGCTGCCAATTTCCAGTTCAGCATCTTGAAGTAAAACTTGAGTGCATCCAAGACGACCAAGTCGAAATTTTCCTCAATGCAAGGAGGCAGATCCCAGCCTGGTTCCGGGCGCGAGATAACCATGTAGCTCTCCTTGACCTGCCCGGCCATGGCGAGCAGGATCTGGAACTGGGCAATCATCTGTTCAGCCATCATGACGCCCTGCTGCGATGGGTCTTTGATTTTCTTCGCGTAAGAGAGTCGGACGCGGATGATCTCCTGTAGCAGACGCGACGGGAAGTTGATGAGTGTGAGCAGCTCCTCGATGTAGGGCGGGAGATGTCTGTCTGCGAAACCGGCGGCGTTCGCAATCAGCGTTTGCTTGGCCTTTTGAATCACCTTTTCGAGTGGCGCCAGTAGGTTCGTGTCTCCCTGCAGTGACTTGAGTCCGTCCTCTTTGAGTATCCGGTCAATAAACGAAGACTCGTCGGTCAGGTGGTGGTCCTGCGAAGAGCGCGGGCGGGGCTTGGTGAAGTCCAGTTCTTCGTTGCCAACCCACTTTTTCAAAATGGACATCTCGGTGTTGATGAGGGCGATGGTGTTGTGCCAGGCTACGACCGCGTCGCAAGCGTCCTTGTAGGGCTGCGAGGCGGCCCGGGGGTAGGCGGCCTCGAGCGCCTGGCGAGTGGGGTAGGCGCTCTCAACCTTCTCGATCTTCTTGACGATGTCCTCGACCTGCTGGGCAGCCGTCTGGCCGGCTTCAGCCTCTCCTCCGACCTCGAAGGAGATGATGCTCTCCAAGTTGGCCCTGATCTTGCTGCGTGTGTCGTCGACGATGCGGCGCTGTGCCTGCAGCGACCGCCCGCACACCTTGGCGCGGATGCCCATCCAGATCTCGGCCTTCATGGTGCTGTCGCCCTGCTGTTCGGTGCTACCAATCAGCCGCTTCTTCTCCTGCTTGACCACGTCGCCGGTGAGCACGCTGGCCAGCATCGAATGCCACTCGAGGCGCTCGCGGTTGGCGGGGATCTTGAGCTCCTCGATGGACGGCTGCATTTCGTCGTTGCCGTAGTAGAGCAGCGTCTCCTGGTCATAGGGGTCATTGTCGACATACTCGGCCGTAGAGGGTGACTCCTCGTCCGTCTCGGAATCGGTGCTGTAGCCCAGGCTGGGGGTGCGCAGGGCCGGGTCGAAGAAGTCTTCCTGCTGGTCCTCCTGGCGTATCCGCTGCACATAGGCCTTTTCCTGGGCGCGGTACTCGGCGTTGGGGTTTCGGCGCGACCGCGTGGCCGAGTTGTTGCGCTGGCGGTGCGTGTTGGAGTTGAGGGAGAACTGCTGCGGACGACGGGCAGGTGCATATGCGTTGCTGGGCGTGCGGACGGCGGAGGGACGGGGCGCTCTGGTGGAGGAATTGGGGCCGCTGCCGGTCGACTGCGACGGCGCTGGCGGGACGTCGGTCATGATTTGCGGACCGCGGGGGCGCGACGACGAGGCGTTGCTGTTCCAGCTGTACGTCGGCTCTCTCAGCGGCGCAATCTCGTCGAGGCCGGGTGTGTGCACTGGGGGAGCAAAATTGTACTGGCCGTCGTCGAGAGCGGCGCTACCGAGGTGGGCATCTTGGTCGGAATCGGCAGAGGATCCAGAGGCTCCAGAGGCTGAGCTATCTCCTCGATGGGGCTCGGGCGCATTGATGACCACTGGCTTGGACGGGTCGGCCATGGCCATGTCGTCTGGCAGCAGCGCGTTGTGGTGAAGCTCGTTCGAGAAGCGGACGCCTCGTCCTGGTGGAGACAGAGATGCGGCCATGAGATGCGAGGCCGCGGCCGTGTATTCCCTCCGTGGAAGGGATCGGCGCGTCAAACCTGCTGGCGGGCATGTGGCGGTGCGAAGCAGCAAAGCAAATCAGTGCACAGACACGGCTGGAGTCGATCTGAGTCGAGCACAGCAAGATAGATGCATGGATGATGGATGCAGCCCGCGCGTCGTCTACCGTCGTCTGAACGCAGCCGCGACGGTAAATTACCATGAAGCACACGCACGCATAGTACATACACAGCACGTTCCGGCGCCTTCCTCCATCACGCCTTCCGCGCCTTCGCGCCTTCCTCCCATTTTCCGCGCCTTCCCCATGAGCCTGGTTGCCTCGCTCTCGACATCGCCAAGTGGCATCCCAGCACGCTAGCCGGGCCTTGGCGGGGCTGACTTTGCCCCGTGCCCACCCATCTCATCTCTCATCCCAGATGCAAATTAGGCCTCCCTCCCCCAGCGCATCTCCCATCTCCCACTGTCTCGCTTGCAACCGGAAGCAGCCCTACCCTCCGAGATCCGGTTTTGAACATCAGGGTCCAGGCGCATCAACACCTCCTTTTCCAAGGTCGCCGCTCAACATGTACTCCGTACGCTGGGACAACTGGAGCAGAATCACGCTCACGAGCCACAGCCATGACGCAATTGCCTACCCTGCATCATGCAACCTGAAAAGACAAAGTAGTAGTGGCCAAGATACCATTCTCTATCTAAAAGATCCCAACAGGGAACAACCTAGATATCTTTCCTCGCATTCTTGCTCCTCTGCCGAATCTGCCTGCCCCATTTGTACAGAGCAAAAGGAATCGGGATGAAAGCAACGCCCAAAAAGGCCAGCGTACTACTTGCCCAGGCGATGCCCAAATTCTTAAACATGGCGTTTGCGAACAAAGGAAAGCCCGCACCAAACGAAGATCTCATAAGATCGTTTCCGGCGAGCACACTCGCTACAGAAGTAGGATACGCGTCGCTAAGGTAAGGCAGCACAGCTTGGAACAGCGTGAAAGACGCGATACCGAAGAAGCTGGAGCCTATAATCGGTACAATCCAGTGAACGTCAGGCCGCGAACTCCACCCGAACCAGAAGAGACAGATAGGCACGAAGAAACTGCCCACCATAGCAGGGATCAGACGCTTCTCAGGCTCGACGTTGCCGTTTTCGTCGAATTGCTTCTCGAGATACCAGTAGTTCCACGAAAAGAGGGCCACGACGGAGATCAGAGTGCCGACGAGAATACCGAGGAAAGCTACTCCTTCCAGGCCGAGGTTGAAACCATAGATCTCCGTAAAGACGAGTGGGAACGATTCGAACCAGATATAAAGGAGGCCATAAATAAGTGCGATGTAAAGATTAAGAAGGAACACTATAGGTTCCGTGAAGTTCAAAGTAATGGGTTTGACGAGACTCGTGAAGACGATCTGGAGCGGTGTGAGTATTCTGTCAAGACTAACGAAACAAAGAGGGATACATACGTCCTTTGGCGTCATTTGCGCGGCCATCATGTCCGCCTCACACGTGAGCCTATCATCTCCGGTAAGCTTCCTAAGCCTCGCCGTCCTGCGGTGCAAGATGTTTGTCGAACTGGTCTCCGGGAAAAAGAAGAATAAGAATACCAGACAGAATCCCGAGAGCCACATGAGTTCCCAGATTGTCCACGTCCATCCTCTAGCCATGACAGCAAAGCCGCCTACCAAAGGCCCCAGGACGGGCCCGCAAACAGCTCCGATTCCCCAAACTGCCAGGCCATAGACTTGCTTCTTGGGTCGATACATGTCAGCGATGGAGGCGCCCCCCGTTGCAAGAGCGGGTGACCCGAAGAAGCCAGTTAAAAAACGGAATGCAAAAAGCATGCCAATATTCACTGCGAAGACAGTAGGTAATTGAAGCAAGACAAATATCACTATAGAATAACAAGTCAGTGCGAGGCCTTCGGTGTTCAATATCCTCTTAGACTTACAGAGTGTGCCGATATAAACCCACAACCGCCCGATCTGTGGAATCTCACTCATGGGAGACCAGATAAGAGGACCAAGACCGTAACCAGCAACATACAGCGTCAACCCTAGCGTGGCGGGCACCTGAGCGACGCCGAATTCCTGCATCACACCTCGGAGGCCGGGGGTGTAAATGGCTGAGCCAATGTACACAGAAAAGGTAAGCAAAACAATCTCGAACGTGACAAAGTAGCGCTTCGCTCGCGACCAGTTCTTCGGGTTCTGATAAACATTAGTACAGTCCAGCGGTCCCCGAAGACATACGTACCTGTGGGTCGTCCGGCCCATACCAATCTACAACATGGATATCCATCCCCTTCTCTGGATCTACCATGACGCCACTTGCTTCGTTTACTCCCTCACCCATAGTGCGCGATGAGGTCTCCGAGTTGTCTCCCTGCTCACGACTCCGTACTCCATGCGCTTGGGTAAGTGCGTCGATTTCGTTGCGGTTTTCAGGTGCTTCCGTATCACCATGATAGGCAGCATGGCCTGATTTCTCATGGCTGACATACTTCTTCCAGATCTCAGGGTCCTTCTCTTCGGGGTATTGTAAGTACTTCCGTCCTGTTACAAGTCGGACGCAGTGGCCGAAAGCCGAGTCGCGGATCAAGTCCGCCATGGTTTGTGGATCACCTTGTTGATAGAAATGTAGGCAAAAATTGCAACAGAAAACACTGTATCGCTTGCACGAGGCCCAGGCATCGAATGCTTAAGTTCAAATCCCATATGTGACATCATGACCGCCATGAGCCTTCGCAACGAGCCCTACGTGCTACGGAAGTTTAGTCATGGCAGCGGAACAGGCGCACACGGACACCGAGACATAAAAAGCCCAATACGGAAGGAAAGCCAAGAGATTGGAGGCTGAAAAAGCTTAGCTTGACACAGTATTGACGTTGACGGGATTGTTGGAAGAAACTATCGCCAAATCCATGACGATGGCGTTCGGCACCGATCGGCGCCAGATCGCACGGGAAACAGATCTGACGCAGTCTAAGCTGAATCGTCGCGGAAGTCCGCGGAGTGAACAATATCGCGCTAACGTTGAAAAAAACGAGAGTAGCAGCGAATAATGGAGTATAGAGGAGAAAAGAGAGGTTAGTGTTGGTGTTGCGGTGTTAGCGTAGTTGTAGTGATGTCTGGACTCGGACGAAAAACACAAACTTGATGACGTCGACAAATTTTGAGGAAGGTGCGAAACGAGGAGCTCGAGGGCCGAAAGCGATTCATGCACACTGCCGATTTCCAGCAACTACGACTAGTGGGACAGCAAGTCGCCCGAAGGCGCGCGAAGATTAGTATCTCAACAATGACGATGGACGTTGCTGTTTGTCTTGTGGTGTTGCAGTAAGGAGAAGTCAGTGCGAGTACATCGTGTAATGCCAATGCCAAATTCGCTCATCGATTGATATAAAGTGTTGTTCTTTCCCATCCTCTCGCGCTGCAGAACATATTCAGAGACAAGACACGCAGATATCTTTGCAGGAAAAACGTACCACGCTATCTTACAAACACTCGCAATCTAACACCCACAAATCGGATATATGATTGTATACCTACATCAGGCTTCCTTAACACGACGGCGCACATCAAGCTTTAATCAACACGAGCCCAGTCATCCTAACCCAACCATTGCTGCAAAACCGCATCCTCCACATCCCTGACAAGCACATGCACGTGTTCCAAGCCCCTCACACTCTGCAAATCCGTAGTATTCTTAAACCAAAGCACCCTACTCTCGGGCTCCACCTCTCGGCCCCCGTTACAAAACTCACTCTTCACAAAAGCCTCCACCATGGCCCTACCATCTTCACTCAATGCACCCTTCTCATCCACCGGTAGCCGCTGCTTCAGCCACACCACGAAGTGCCGGATCCCAGGCTCAAAAGCATAGCTCCAGTCGTTCCGTAGAATCCGAAAGTCGGACGGGTCCGCGAAGGGTACCGCGTTGCGTACGTGGAAGCGCAAGGCTCCCGTCTCGTCTTCGAGCGGTTCCCAGCGTAGGCGCTGGTCGAGGAGGTAGGCGAGTACGCTGCCATATCTCTCTTTGACGTGCGCGGTCCATGCGAGGTAGGCTTTTAGTGCGCTGGGCCAACGCTTCAGGTCTTCGAGCCGGTTTGCTGATATCAGTTGCTGCAAGTTCTCCCACGAGTGGGGCGTGAACTCTGCGTCTGTGAGGGAGAGTTGCTGCCAGTCGATTGCGGTAAGTGGGAATGGTGGGGCGTCCCGTGGAAATGGGAGAGCGGCTGGGTCGGGGTTCGCTTGCCATTGCATTTGGAAGACGGATGGGAGTGAGGATTCGTCGGTGGTGGGGTCTCGTGACATCGTGCAGTAGTGCGATTTGGGCGACTAAGGTGTAGGAGGTTGGTGGGAAGTTGCGGATATGAGAATTGGTTGCACTTCGTTACGTTGAGAGCAATACCTACTTATCGGTGATGCAGGGAGACGATGTATCGAATTCCGCATTGGAGCGACGCGGCTTTTCATGCGGGCAGAGCGATGATTTTGTAGATGGATTTGCTAGCACCTTGTCCGGAAGCGTTACCTGATCGGGGCGCAATATGCGATAATCAAATGAAGCAGAGGTTATTTCGTGCCTTCCGGTCACTCCCACATCTGTTGTTTGCATATACGAAACAAAGTCCGTAGCTACCTTGATTCTAACTAGCAAGACAGGTATCATGATACATTTTTAGTTATTACTGGGCTATCTGCTGCTAGAAGCCCTCTCTATAACTTTTCGAGTAGTATTTTTGCGCCCGCGTTTCCTCGAGGAGCGATCTCCGACTTGCCGCCCTTCTTCTGTTTCTTGCCTTTCGTCACTCCATCCTGACCGCCACTAGGATGAGCAGCTGCCTCCAACTGCTTCTTCTCCTTCTTTAGCGCCTTCAGGACCTCTCCCTTCTTTCCGAAGCCTTCGGCTTCTGTCAAGGCAACCACTACGAACGAACCCTGGCCAGTAGCCCAGTCCGCGATGTTATCCTTTATTTGACCCCAAAGCAAGTCTGCAAAGCCCAGAGCAGGCTCTACTGGGATGACTTTCTTGAGGCTAGCGTCAAATTTGCCACCTTGTACCAACATCTTCAGCATATTCTTGCCATGGCTTGTGGCTTTGTTGTCGCCAGCGGAGGCAGGTAGAGCGGAGTCAAGAATCGATTGCGAAAGACGAGCGACCTCTGCTAGGGCTTCCTGGCGCTTTACTGGTTCGACCTCTGGCGCACCGACGAGCACCTCACCCATGAACTGCAGGCCAAATGTGAAGGAGGCAAAGTCAGCAGCTCGAGCGGTGACAGCTGTTAGTAGCTGTGGCTCTATGTTCTTGGCAATCTCTTGTAGTCGGGTGTTCGGGTCTTTCTTGGATGTGGTCTGGCGGATGGTGTAGAGTTCGGACAATCGCTCTCGTGTGTTGTCGTCCAATAGCCACTTAGCATCTGCAGCGAACGGATACAACAACACTGTGCGAGCGCGAGCATCATTGACAAGATTCAGCACTTTCTCTGGCATCGTGTCGTTATTCGGCAGAAGTTCGCTGAAAATCGATTTTGCGGACAATTTGGTGTCATCAGTTACCGCTAACGCAGCCAGAAGAACATGATGGGCGTGCTGATCAAATGCCATCGTCTCCACAGTGTCCTTGTATGGTCGCAGGAAGAGCTTGCGGTCCTTGGCTGTACCATAAGCGAAGCACAATGACATCAATCGAGACCCCGACTTGGTAAACGCGAGGTTCTTCAACAGATCGACGTTGTCGGCTTCTTCACCCTCTTTGGTTGTTGGGTCGGGTTTGAGGTGTTCCAAGAAATCGTTCGCTTGTTCGGTACCGGGCTCACAAACGAGAAAGTACTGCAACATAGCGTCATGTAGCATGGTGAAGCCCGTGAGTTTCTTTTGAATGAGGGAGTTGATCTGATTCTCCAGATAGTCCATGATGGGCTTTCTCTTCTCCGGCGACGCTTTTATGATGGCCGAGAGCTCTGCGCTGTCACTGCCTTCGGGCCCAAGACCTTTGATTGAGAACTCCGGTCCGTACCACTCCCGAAGAAGACGGTTCTTCTGCTCTGGGGTAGCGACGGCTCGATATATATCGTCTATGATCCAGGCAGCCTCCGGATGGTTGATCATGCGTTTGACGTGGCTATAAAACTCGGTGATGACGAGGTCGCGAATCTCGGGGTCACTATGCGCAGTCAGTATTGCCATCCAGTAGTGCAAGGCCGATGAACCTACCCTTTCTCCACCAACTTGGCGATCAGGAACTTTGAGTATTTCCCCTCGGCCAGTACCTTAAACTCTCCCTTCAGTTCTCGTGCGATCATTCGTCGTTGCTCCATTGTTGAATATTTGATCGCAGTCTGGATGACCCGCACCGAGTCATGCTTGAAGACAAAGTCTCTCACTCTTCCTGTTATGATCTCGAACAACTCTTTAACGAGTTCCTTCCTCTCGTCCTTGTCAACGTGTGATTTGAGCCTGAGCTTCTCCCAGAGCTTCTTCGAGCGTTCGATAATGTCGGCGTTCGGTTTCGCAGCTTTCCGTTCTTTGGCGAGGGCCTTCTGTTTCACGTGCGCCTCCCGTGAGTTGTTGGCTGCGGGCTTAGTTAGCCAGATGTTTGAAGCAGGCAATGTGCGAGGCCTTACTATTCAGCCCTGTCAGTTTGGAATCCGACGCATCGCCTTTAGATTTCTTGGATGGGCCATCCTCCTCTTTGCGCTTGTGCGTCTTGCCGTTTGACTTGGCCGTCTGTTCCTCGGCCTCTTCGCTGGTGTCCGCATCGCTCATGTCTACATCAGCGCCGTCTGTCGCAGAAAAAACGTAGAAGCCGTTGTCTTTCTCGCTAGTATCAGACTCCTTGAGCCCGTCAGAGCTCTCCTCCTGGGTCTTTTTCGACTTCTTCACCAGCTTCACGTCGTGTTTCGATTCGCGCTTCGACGTGGGCTTGTCGACCTTGATCTTTTTGCTCTTGACCTTTACTTCAGGCGCACTAGTGCCTGTGGATTTCCGTTTGATTCCAGCCATTTTTATGTGCAGCTTGTGGTGTCGTAATCGCCAGTATCAGGTTCGCAGAACGATGCGACAGTGTGAACTTTTTTTGACAGTTGATCTAATCCCAAATGGGCTAGCGCCGCGGTCCTGCCAAGCTACCCGTGCTCCACCATCGCTTCTCCCGAGCACCCGAGCTCCGCACTCCGCAACCACAGAACCTACGCTCTTAAGTTACAAACGATGTCCAATACAACACCGCGAAGATCTTCGTTATATGATCGACTTGAGAAGCTACTTATAGCACTTTATACTCATCCTCTGAATGCTGCATTAGCCTATCCTGCATCCTTTTTGCGGCCTCAAAAGCGAACCTACCCGACACTTGTTACAGCAGCTTCACATCATTTACGGGCGGTACAATCCACAACTGCGCAGCTCACCTTTCAATTGTCACTCACTGTGGCCGTGATACTCCTATTCATCACTTTGTATTTCTGCATGATCTTGTCTCCTGCATCCTGGTTGCGTGAATAGCTGACCTTCCTAGCTCCGCCAGAGTTTCTCGAGAGTGGCATGAGATGACGTTATTTCTCATGGTAATGTTGTATACGATGATGTCTAGCTACGTTATAGTCTCCGTCAAACCGCAAGACCGCATCTTTTTTTTTCATCTATGACCAGGACACGAATGTGGAAATTACCTCACTTGTACCATCGGCCCCTTTCCGAGGTTCACAAGGCACATCAGTACGGCAAATAATCGATCGAGATACATTGCATTCTCATTTCGCCTGTGTACTGAACTGGTTTCCGCAGTATGGTTGCTGCATGGGCCTATGCAACATATTGATTGGCAGCAACCCACGCGCCCCACTACAGGCTTCCCCAGAAAAGAATCTTTATCCGTTCCCCGCAACCATGACTGACTGACATTGATTACTACAAACTTTCAATTTGCTAGACATCAATCAACTTCGGCTAATTGCTTAACAGATGCTTAGCTCTACATCATCACGTACGAATGCTCCTGGCATACCAAGACCAGGGCCATATTGCTGTGACTGAACGGCAGCGTGTCCTAAGGTGAACGCGGTATCTCGTGGTTATTTTCCGCGATCCGGAAATTTTTACTGGAACCCATCCATTCCAACACTCCATCACCTGTTATTACCACAAAAGGCACCTGTTGTCCGTGCCCTAAACGTGGGTCATTAAAGAATTTGGTTGGTCGCTTTTCGGTCACAGACTGGCGGTTATCAAGGAACAACTATTACAGATCACACCATGCTTTGGATATCTCTTAGACACTATACTCAGCCTTCAACCTTGCATGGCCGTGTGGATGTTTACCAGGGAGTTGGATGAATGTCTGCGTGCCATTACCAGGGCCCTGTGTCTTGATCAGGGCCCGACAGCCACGGTTCAATCAATCTGCACGGCTAGTGAGCGGTGATGCCACCGGGCATGATGGTCCAGACTCTGTTTTGGCCGCCTCTTGCAGGAGATCGTCAGGTCCTGTTGGAGTTCTTGGAAATTTCCGCCTAGCTTCCGGTACAATATCCTTCCCCTGGGATTCAGGCCGTTGCTGACGTATCCTGCATGTTACCCCAAGGTCACTTCCTAGTCGGCTCCATTTGCAATATGCTTTACTGTCACAAGCAGCATGGGCACCTAGAACGCCCCTTATCTATCACGTCGGAAACATCTCGCCTACTCTGATCAGAAGGCGATATCCAACCTTCTACTCGCTGAGAAATTGAGTGTTTACAATTATTAGTCTGTATATCGCTGCCCAACGGCAAGGCATGACGACGACAGGCTTGTCTCCAATCTACCTATTCGATCACTGTCTGATAATTTAGCGGCCAGCATAGTTTCTGGCGTACATAAAGATCACAAACTCTGCGCTTTAGACTCACCATCACTCCTTCAGTCCCTAGATCTACCATCCAACACAGCCGTTGACATGAAGCTCTCAACCGTACTCTATGTCATGGGCATGAGCAGGTACAAGCCAACTCTCTAATTGTCTGTCTGGCGTACGTTTCACTGACGTGCAATAGCCTTGTGGCTGCTACTCCCCAGGAAGAGAATGAGCCCGAAGCCCCAGCGCTCCCCAGCGGCTTCCCCCCGCTCCCTTCCTTCGTCGTCCCTACTGGAGGCTTCCCTCCTCGCCCCTCGGTCAGCCGGCCTCCGCGTCCCAGTTTTTCGCCTTTTCCTATGCCTACTGGTGGTTTCCCTCCTCGTCCCTCGGTCAGCCGTGTTCCACGTCCTAGCCGGTCGCCCTTCCCTATGCCTACTGGAGGCTTTCCACCACGTCCTAGCCGTTCACCTTTCCCTGTGCCTACGGGAGGCTTTCCACCACGTCCTAGCTTTTCGCCCTTCCCTGTTCCTACTGGAGGCTTCCCTCCTCGTCCCTCGGTCAGCCGTGTTCCACGTCCTAGCCGTTCGCCCTTCCCTATGCCTACTGGAGGCTTTCCACCACGTCCTACCCGTTCGCCTTTCCCTATGCCTACTGGAGGCTTTCCACCACGTCCTAGCTTTTCGCCTTTCCCTATGCCTACTGGAGGCTTCCCTCCTCGTCCCTCGGTCAGCCGTGTTCCGCGTCCCAGCGTCTCGCCCGTTCCGTAAGAGAGCCCCCAGTATGTCTTGACTAGCGCTAATGCTCCAAAAGTCGCCCGTCCATGAGCCGCTCGTTTGTCACTTCGGTTCGTCCGACTCCACCGCCCCGTCCGACTCGATCTGCCATCCCCCGCCCATCTTTCCCTCCAAGGCCAACTCGCAGCGTCGGAATCCCCGCTCGCCCTACCCCTACGCCCGATGAAGGGGATGAAGAGGATGACGAGGAGTAGAGGGTGGGCTGGCTATCATCGGTACCTTAGCCGCGTATCAGT
The DNA here is from genome assembly GCA_010015605.1 of Decorospora gaudefroyi. NCBI lineage: Eukaryota > Fungi > Ascomycota > Dothideomycetes > Pleosporales > Pleosporaceae > Decorospora > Decorospora gaudefroyi. The sequence goes on from ML975260.1 coordinate 63,069, forward strand.
GTACATAGTGCTTTCGCACCCCTAGTTTGCGTCAAGAAGGCCACTTCCCGTCGTATACACTCCAGTCAAATACACACAGTCTTTACCGTCAACTGCGGTCTAACGTGTGAGGTGTAACCTAGCATTGAAATTTGGTGTGCCCACGGCTTGAATCAAAAACAATGCACTGAGACACTGCCTGATGTCTCATGTGAGGTTTCTTATCACAGATGTGGTTTGGATTGTAGGGCTTCAGTACAATAATACCGAAGCCGGCTTCTCATGCTTTGAGTGACTATTCCCGTTTGTCGAAGTCGCATGGGCCAAGTCAGACTAGCTCTGGGAAATGAACTGGACTTTGTAAATTGTAAAGGAAGTGCGTGTGTATAGAAGCTTCAGATCCTCTTACTCAGGCAATCAGCAAAACGAAAAGCAATCATCTTCGTCCAAATAGGATGACAGCTTTATGTTTTTATGAACCTTAAATGTAGGATTCTTTAGAAGTAGGTTGTAGTTAAGATGGTTTGGAGGGATTCAAATAAAGTTCAAAGGCATCTAGAAAAGCTTTAACCCCATTCTTCGTAAGGTGGTACAGACATCTTTCACTTGCAGAAACACGGTCACTATAAGATAATAGCCAAGCGCACTTTAGAGTTATTTGGAAGAGACATGGTACAAGTAGGATATCATAGCTAGCAGGCCACCTTATTAGAGCCAAGGTCACTGTTTTCTCTTAACTTATCGTATCCTACCCAGACTCTTTAAAAAAGACATTTTGAAATACTCTCCATTCCATCCCCTGCCTTGTCAATGATCATCCGAACAGCAAAAAAAAGGAACCTGGAGTATCTGACTAAAGCCAGACGAATGCTGATGAGAGTGGGACTCGAACCCACGCCACTTTCGTGACCAGGAAATAGTGTTAAGACGAGACCTTAACCTGGCGCCATAACCAACTCGGCCATCTCACCGTGCTGCAGATTGATGAGAGACGTTGCTTTTTAAAATTATATATATACAAGTTGGGACAGCTTGGCTAGTAGAAATAATGTAGTGTTTGATGTGGGGCGACTGGGCTAGAGTCTTGGGATTCGGGAAAAACTAATCACTTTCTTGACGGATGGCTAGGTACCCATGCGTTTGGAAATGAGTGGGGTCTTTGATTATTTTATTCAATGCTTCAACTTTACTTGGATTTTATTATTACTAGATCATATGTTCCAATTTGACTATGCATTCGTACGGGCCAAACGCACGATTGATAGCGACACTACGCGGCGCCGTTAGACTGTGTCATAGGTAGTCCCTGATCTAGGTATGCCGGTCGACTGGTACTGGGCGACACAACCTAGGTACCCACGCTGACCCGCCTCCAACAAGCACGCTCGCGACTCGAAATCATCATATTCTAGCAGACATACACCCCGTACCAACCCACAGAGTAGAGATCGACGTATGTAGACATGTCATATAATGGTATATAATCGTTAAAAAGGAAAAAACAACAAAAAAAACCATTATGACAAAAACAAACCCCCCCCCCGGCATCGAACAACTTCCCAAACCCCAACCCACAAAAACCGTCTTTATCTAAAAAGCGCACCCCCCAAACTAATATTCGTCCTGCTACTGCTCGCCCCAACCACACTCCTCGACCTGGACCTCGACTTCCTGCGCACAAACGCATACTCCTTCTTGCCCCTACTATCGCGCCCATCAGCCTCGATGAACAATCTGTCCCCATGACCGGTGCGCAGCCGGCGCGTGTGTTCAAACAGGATGTCGGTTTCGCTCTGCGACATTTCGCGGAGCACGATGATGTAGTCCGGGTTCTGTGTGTACAACGTTAGTAGACATTTGATGGAATGGGGAATAAGGTGGGATAACGACGTACCGTGTCGTACTCATAGGGAATGTCGTAGTAGTGTAGTGTCTCGACGTCGAGATAACTTCTGTGCACTTTGGCGTACGTGGGCGGCGCAGCGATCTGATGCTGATGCTGGTGATGATGGTGGTGATAGGGTGCCATTTGCTGGATGGGGTTGGCGGGGATCATGCCCTGCTGCAATTCCTTTGCCTTCTCCGGGTTGACGAGCGCTTGGATCTGGTTGTCCTGGAAGCCGAACTGGGCGAGCCGCTTGCGCATCGTCTCCTCGAGCTCTTTCTCTTGGGCTTCCTTCTTCTTCTGTTCTTCTTCCTCCTTCTCCTTCTGCTTGCGCAGGAAGGCTTCGTATTCTTCCTTGTCTTGCTTCTTCTTCCGCTCTTCTTCGATCCGGAGCTGCATAATGAGTTCTTCGCGCGCTCTCTTCTCCTTGTCTGCGTCGAGCACCTTCTTTCGCTCGTACTCGTAGATGATGCGGTCTCGCGCTTCCTGAGCTTCTTGCTCTTCCTGAGCCTTCTTCTTGTTGTAGTCGTCAACCGCGCGTTGCTGTGCCAACTTGGCCTCCTCAGCCTGCTTTCTGACCTTGGCTTCGTTCTCGGCGATGATGCGTTTGCGCTCTGCCTCCATGGCCTTTTCTTGGAGTTCGCGCTCGCGTGCTTGCTTCTCCATCTTGGCGGTGTTCTCCGCGATGATGCGCTCGCGTTCCTCTTCTTCCCTCCGCTTGTTCCTTTCCATCTGAGCAAGGTACTTCTCGCGCTGCTCTTCCGCTTCTCTCTGCTCCCTTGCCAACTTTTCCTTCTCCTCGGCGAGAATGGCTCGTCGCTCAACTTCCTGTTCTCTCTTTTCCCTGTCCAGCTTGGCTAGAATCTTTTCACGCTGCTCCTCGGCCTCTCTCTGTTCCCTCGTCATCTTGGCTCGGTTCTCCGCAATGATGGCAGCCCGCTTCCTTTCTTCCTCGGCATCTCGTCGTTCGCGCTCGCGTTCCTCCCTCTCCCGCTTCAACTCCCACTCGCGGCGCATGTCGTCTTCTTGCCTCTTGATCCGGGATTCCTCTAGCTCGCGCTCCCTTCTGTCCTTGATTGACTTGAGCTCCAGCCTACGTCTGACCAACTCCTCACGCCTCTCCATTTCATCCTCCTGTCGTTCCCTTTCGAGCTTCTCTTCGGCCTCTTTGGCTCGCTGCTCTGCAAGCGCCAACTGTACCTTGTCCTCGTAACTACGGTCTGGCGAATGATGATGGTATCGCTCCAGTCGCTCTCTCTCAAGCCTATCTTCAAGATCTTTAAGTCGCTGCTGAGCGATCGTCAACTGGATCTTGTCCTGGTAGTTGTGCTCGGGCGAGTGGTGACGGTGTTCATGAATTTCATGTCTGGAGCGCGAACGATGCTCCTTCCTGAGATCCGCCCTCAACTCAGCAATCTCATCCTCCAGTGCCCATTCACCAGGGATACGTCTTGGGGTGGCTCGGCCACGAGGACTAGCATCTCGACTCTTCTGTTCGGTGCGTACATGTGGACTACTCTCGTTGTCCAGGCGACTGGTGTTGTAGATAGTCACATTGGGAGCTGGAGCATGACCTTGTGAGCGGGTCCGGTGGAGATTGGTGGTATGGTGTACTTCTGGAATGAGAAACTCACTCCGACGAGCCTCACAAGCGGGGCGACGCGGCGGTCTAGGTGCGCGAGGAGGAACATGGCGAGCGCCAGAGGCAGCATAAGCATCCCTGTGATACCACTCGTCTTCCTCGGAGTATTCCCACTCATCTGCGCCCGGCATCGTTGAAGTGCGGTGGGAAGGTAGGGGGTGAAAAGACCAAGTAGAATTTGTTTATAGGGCTGAAAGGAGTTTGTAATGCTCAAAGGGCAACAGCAATCAGCCCGAGACGTATGTGTCAGATCTCAGTTGTGGTGCGAGCGGCGCAGAGCGGGGTGATAATCAAGGGCTGAGGAGGGGGCGGCACGGAGGCAATCTGACACAACGCACGACCAGCAGGTAAAGGCAAGAAAACAAGACAGAAACAGCGAGAAGGGGCGGCAGCAGCGAATTTGAGAAAAGCCGGCCTCGTGTGCATTTGGGGGCTGAAATGCTCCGCGATGCAGCTAGTCATCAGGCTGCCGCCAGGGCTGAGAGGTGGGCCCTCTCATGCGCTGGTCTGGTGAACACCACTGAGCCATAGTGCATCCGCATTCCGGGTAACGGTGCAGGTGGCTTATGAGATTACAGACTCTGTCTCAAGCGGTCAGGAGAGAGCGGCGTGTGTTGCTTGCGACCACTTCGCTCGCTGTCTTCGGGCTTCAGCGATGCGCGAGAAGGCGATGGTGTTGGCGGGGCACGTCTAAATTTGTAACGCCAGACAGACTAACCAGGACGGGTAGGCTTTACGCGCGGGGGCGGAAGCTCGTAACATCCCATGGTACACCTCTCAGCCTCATCCAAGATGGCCGTCGTCAAATACCCAAGCGAGCAGCTGATGTATTGGATCTGGCCGCCTCATGGACTGACTTTTCCCATGTTGCACACATGTCCAACACGGAAAGCGCCCCGATGAAACAGTGTGCCTCGCGTGCACCGCCGAGGCGTAGTCAGCACTATGTTGATTGGAGTACCTAAGCCCTCATGTGCTGCCCCGGCGGATCGGCGATAACAGTTCGCGCTACCCTAGGTAACAGCTAGAGGATAGTTTCCAAATCGCACCTCAGCCGCACCCTTGCGTTGATTGTTGCACTGTCGGAGTCCGGAGGAACGTTTCTTTTGAACAGCCCAAACGTGAGCGAAGTGGTATCTAGTCACCCCATAACGCCATGAACACCTGGCATGCATATCGTACAGAAGCAATCATATCTTGTCCTCGACCACCTCCTTCAAATTCTCAGCCCGACGAATGAGCTCTTCGTACACGGTCCAGGCCAGCGCACTGCTCATTGCTTTTCTCGCGATTCTAATGCCGAGCCCGTCGAACAGGCTGGCCACGCCTTCCTCTGCGAGCATCTTCTTGCTTGCCTGCACCATATTTCCATAGCGATCGGGCATAAGTTGTAAACGCGTTTTGATGGCATCGAACGGGTTCGTCATGGTCGTTCCGAGTCCGGCTGCCGCCACACCTGAGACGAAGTTGATGCCGGCAGAGGTGCTGGAAGAGAGTTTCGGGGATGCACCAGACGATTCTTCCAGCTTGGTCGCCAGACGGGAAAGCCTTCGCTTGGATTGCTCGTAGAACAAAACGTATAGTCCTGCGTAGGGCGCGTCGCGGACCGCTGTTGCGCCGAAGCCCGCAAAGAAGCCCTTGAAGCCCTCTGTGCGGAAAATGTCTCTTGATGCCGAGAAGAGCGAGTTGTATGAGTACAAGCTACTCTCGTAGCGCACCTTCAGCACCGTAATGGGCATCATGACAAAGCCCGCCCATGTCCGCGCAAAAGCACCCGTCGCCAGGTTGGCCGTATTGCTCAGTTTTGGTAGTGAGCTCGAGTGCTCGGCTCCCTTGATCACAGCATTCCCTCGCCCCGCAGCAAGTACACTCGCTCTATGTCGTAGCGCATTGAGAGTGGAAAAGTATATCGCGGACCCAAAGCCTGTACGCAGCGTGCTTGGTAACGTGCCCCTCCAAAATTGGCGTATGGGCTGGGGTCCGCTGGTGATCGACCGAATCGTGCCCAGGAGAGTGTTTCCGTGCGATTGCTGGACACGCGTCTTCAGAAGGTCGGCCGGCTGCAAGAGGACTGCGGAGAGGATGCCTGAGTTCAAGCCGGCGAAGAAGTGCACTGTAGCTGCATTAGCCTAACGCTCCAAGTAGTCTGCTCCGAACCTTTTCTTCCACTCACAATAAGACGACGAGCGCTTTCCGCCATCTGACATTGCCGCGCCGTCGAATGGTTGAATTGCTATACCGTGAGTGTGAGAGGTGCACTACGCATCATGCCAGCATCCTCTGGACATCGGGGGGCATGTACCAAGGTAAGACGAGCTCGAGTCGCTACAAACAAACTTGTGCCACGAAAAAGTGCATGACGTTTTGACGACATGCCGAGCACCGGCGGGTCGGTAGGTACTAGGTTCGCCGAGGCAAAATTCGCGTGGAGCTGCCATCCGCGCCTATCAACGGATGTCGTTACAGATGTTTACGAAATCTGCTTTCACTATTCACTGGTTTGCATTGCACCCAACTACATGGAGTAGCCCTAATCTTCCTTCATGCTTAAGTAATAGCGCATTAGGTAATTACACAGTAAGGCACATGGGATCATAGAGGATAGAGATGTACTTTGGCGCCCTCGACGCACCTGGCAACTACATGTAACTCTTCCCCTCTGCAATTCTCAGAATCACCGCCCGTCAGCTTCAAACAGGACGTGACATGCGCCATCTTTAGCTTTCCAACCTGTTGTCGGTCATGGCCGAGCGGGTGCGCGATGGCCGAAGCAGGCGGCCGGCAACGTAAGCTGAACTTCTGCAGAGATGCATGTCCTCGCATTGATAGGATCCCAGGTCGTGCTTGCTTTGTAGGAAACGGAAAGTCCGGTACCATCAGTAGACCACGTGCAACAACTATCTCCGCGCAAGGAATCCAGACCACCCCGGTTCCCAGGCATAAAGAGTCAGTCCCGCTTGCTAGTGAGTTCAGCACTAAGAAAACAAAAGTCCCATGTAGAGGTTTTGGCATGGAAGCTAGAAGCCTGTCCGAACACAGCGGGCCCCTCGCGCAACCCCGTGCCCGCGCTGCACAACCCCACTACCACTACCACGCGGCTAGCCACGGGTGACGTCACCCCTCCAAGCGGCCACTGCAACCCTCCCGCTCCTGCGGCCTGGTGACCCTACAAATAACCAAGATCAAAATCTCACAGCCTGAACAAGGATTCACCAACCGCCCATAAAACCTCCCCCCTTCCTTCCAACAAACCCTACACATACATATACACCCAGACACTACCACGCCCACCACGATCCTCCCCCGAAGCCGCCGCCTCCTCCCCCAAAGACCATACACCACACGCAAGATGCCCCTCGTAGTCCCCGGTCTCCAATCTAAGGACGGAAACTCTAGTGATGACTGGATGAGCAAGCTCATGGGCAAGAAGCTAGGCGATCAACACGATGAGACCGTACGTTTCTCCTACCCCCTCCCACTTACTACCACGCTGCGGTAAAGAAACTGACAGCGTATTCTGTGTTATTTAAAAGACTTTCGCGAAAATGGATCTTCCCAAGGAACATCGGGTCCTGAAGCCTGATTCGATGAAGACTATGGATCATAAGCCCGAGAGGTTGAATGTTCATGTTGATGAGGATGGGACTGTAAAGAAGGTTACGCATGGTTAGGTGGGGACGTACGGCTCGGATACTATGCGGGCGGAGGGATAGCTAGCTCTACGCTGGGTGCCTGAGTACTATATGAGAGTATAGTTGGTGGGAAAGTAATGAAAGACATGAAGTTATGCGACACATTGGACTCTAACTGTGGACTATAAACTGTCATGTCCAGGAAGTGAGGGTGTATTGGAGAGAGAGAGAGCTTCTTGGTCTCTCACTTCTTTTTTACAGCGAAACGGGTTTGACTGACATCGAACGCTGAAAAAGCCCAATCTCAGATATCTGCTATGGTATAGTGCAATGAACGAAGGTATATGCCCCCTAAAGAAACTCGACGCAGACGCCATTCCAAGTTTTAGGCCTCCAAGACTTTCTAGGAATCATGTTTCGGCCTTACAACCCAGCCCTATAGCCCTATGAGCACAGATATCATCCCAGAGTGGAGCACTCGAGGCTCAGGGACGTCGTAGTCGAAAGACACCGCCACTGTGGGGAAAACTTGTTGCAACGTCATGTCCTACGCGCTCGTTCTTTTTGTTGGAGCCTCGTTCTCTTCCCATACAACTTGAGCGTCTCCATCATTACTCAGTCCCTCGACTACCTGCGTCATCCTCAACGTCGTCGAGTGCATTGCCTCAGGGTGCTCAAAGCAAAGCATGACATACGCCCTGATAGTAGTAGCCGAGAAATATCGCCTGAGTACCTTGTCCTTGTCTTTTCGACTTGCCGCTCCCACAACTAGGCCGATCCAGAGTAGGACTCCGGCCATGTCGGCCCAACAGTCCGACAAGTTTGACCTTTCGAGCGCGTCTCTGAGATCCGCCAGTATGTTCGACCCGGTAGTTGGCGGTAAGAGGGTCCGTGGCCAGAGAAGCACCTCCGATGATGTGGAGTGGAAGGATGAGACTGACGGGCGGGGTGCGGTTGAAAAGGATCGTGTAGAAGAAATCGATTGCCGGGGGGTAAAAGGGAAGTTGTGCTGATGCGTTGCGGGACTGGTCCCTTGTATACTGAACGATGGGCTTGTCGAGCGCTCCGTCGTTGGCGTCTCGTCATAGGGATCAACTGTTGAAACCAAGGAGTCATTGGATTGTGAAGCTGTCGATGAAGCATAAACCGTCAACGGCTGCCTCGGTGACTGCACTCGTCTTAGCGCGTCGGACAGCGGGATTCGATGGATGATGGCATATGCTTGGAGCACTGCGGTAATTCGGATTGCCTCATACTTCCAATCGCTATCTCTCAGGACGTTTCCCTTGCGACTCCGTTGAATAGACGGGTATTGAGTAATCCGATTGTACAGGCTCATCAGCCTATCTGAGTTCCGCCGGCTCTGCTTCGTCTCGGGAAGGAAATCCTCGATCATCATTCGCATGTCATTGAGAAGCCTCTGCGTTCCTGGCGTGCACCTGATCGATCTTTCGATCGTCACGTATCTGCCATGTGGACAGTAGATTGGCGACTCCGGTATAGTGGTGGCAAGTGAATAGTTCTTGGTTTTTCTGCTGGCGCAGTATTCAGCGTACATTGGACGGGGTCTAGTTTCCTGGAGGATGGCAGTTGCGAGATGTGCCCATGAGACTGCAGATGCCAAATAACCGTTGATACCCAGATATTTCAGTCCACCGCGCTGCCTAATCATATTTTCCATTCCGGCTTGATGGAAAGCTAAGCTTGCCTCTGTCCGACCAATAACTTCACCGAGAATGAGCTGGCTTACTGCGATGATGTTGTGATCGGCGACGCTCTTCTCGGGATTCGCAAGGTTTCCGCCAACCATATGTATGATATCTTGACGCAGTGCTGCAGTTTCGAGGCTTTCCACTTCCCGTCTTTGTAAAACGTCGTGGTGTTGGGAAGCCATATATAGAGTGCTAAGAAACGTGTGAGGGTGATCAAGGCAAGCTGGAATCCAGTGTTTTCCGAGGCCCCGTGTGCCGAAGTATCTGCTGCAGTGGTGTTTCAGCCTCGTGACGGAAACGCGCGGATGATGTGATTGGAACATGGTCCGGAAAGGATCCAGACTTTCACCGATGGAGACCAGGAGTGGCATAGGCGTTACGTCAAATGCATATTCCTTCCCAAGGTCTATGGGGACGACGATACGTGCCTGACTGAGAACAGTCTGGCACGATTCCCTAGTCCTTACGACCTGTGTACATGGAGTAGGTGCGGTCGTAATCTGGGTCATCACTGTCTCCGATTCAGTAGATGAAGAAGGCTCTCTTCCGTTGGCCCTTTTCCTTTTAAGTGGTGCAATGGTGCGGGGGTTGGAGGTCTCGACGCTTGATCGTGACTTATCTGAGACCTCGCTGTCTGTTTTAGACTTGGTTTTGTCGTGGCTCTTCTCAGTCTTGAGATAACTAGCCATAGCCGTCTTGCGCACTTTGTGCATGTTGTCTTTCGACTTCATCTCCTCAAGCGAGTTGGCCGTAACAAAGACGAAGCCTCCGTCGCTTGCTGGCGGCGCCCTTCGCGAAGCGCCGGGTGATTTGCGCGGACATGGCTCTGTGGGCAGACGTTAGCGTACTGTATAAGGTATTCGTAGACACAAAGATGGTGAACAATGCTGGTGCTGCGGTTGACGGTGGAGGCGCACGCCATGCGGATGCAACCGTGGGGCAATAGGTACCGGTAGGTATCCTTGCGCCGCAACTGATCGTCCGCATTACAGTTCGTACAGTACCTGAACAAGAAGGAAGCTGAGCTTACCATTCGATTCCTGGCGCGGTGACATGGGGGTCCAAGGGAAGCTCGTATCGGATGCAATGGTCGAAGCGGGCAAAAGGTAGTCGGATTGCATGTGATGTGAAACGAGAAAGAGAGGTCGTGCCGTCGGAGCCGCGGTCATTATGGACTAGCTCAATGATCAAGGAGGTCTGGCAAACGTCGTCGTTACATTCGATCTGTTGTTGCGAATGTGTTGATCCTGCCCCAATCGAGTCGAAGCCTTGTATGCTTAAGCTCAGGGCGAAGGATCGCTCGGTAGTAGTAGGGCTGAAGGATTGGGGGCCTTGGTAGTTTATTATATGTGCGGCCGCTGAAGCAAGAGTCTGTCGCTTGGTGCATCATCCATGTACCGGTATGCACCCCAGAAAGCGCGATATATAAGGCATTGGGTCGTACAATGAAGCATTAAATAGGCAACCATGCGTCATGCAGCGTGTGTTGAGGATGCGCAGCAGAACGCGGTAGGTGGACACTAGTAGGTAGGGTGCGGTGAGGGCAATGCGTGGCTGTGTCGCGGCCGCGCGGGGGCCAGTGTGCCAGTGAACCATGGTCTGCGCGCCGGCGGTCTCCCTCCAACAGAGTTGCACGATCCGTTGCCGCCCTGGAGGGATCCTTGCCTCACAGGCTCACAAGTGCCAATGCTGACCCCAAAAACAAAAGCGGCGGAAAGACGAAGCGATTCACACCGCCCCGCCCCAACGGCACGACGCCCTTCAAAGCAAGAAAGCCTCTAGTATCCTATCTTTCGACTTCCTCGTCCCCTAGCAAGGCCGACTCGCCATACACATGCAGTAGTCCTTGCTCAGCTGCGTACCTTTTCCGTGACGGAAACACGAGATATCATGCAACCACACACCGAAGAGCATACAAGATGCTACCGCAACTTAAACAGTCGCTTACTCAGTGTACCAAGTACCTGGGCTCTCTCTCGAAGGATGTGGGTCGGGCGGAACTTAGGCCGAGTCAGCAGCCCTGTGGGGAATACTGGATGTATACGAGATGTGCGGACTTATATACCGTATACCTGGGTCGCCCAAGTAGATCAGAGCAAGAGTAGCTGCCTAGCTCAAAAGAAACATAATGCTTGACGTTATCAACCATGCACAACACTGTATTGACTCCTGGGAACGCCTACAACAATTGATACATCGTATTAATGGCCACATGTACGGGCTTCATGGGTGTATGCTACTGACGAAGGTTGCTAACTCCGAGACCAAAATAGTCGCCCGGAGTTTGCGGATTCGTACAGCTTCCGGGACTAGCAGCACTCCCTCCAGGGCTGATACTACCGCTCTCTCCTGACCTGCTACTATAATCGGTCCCCATGTCAACACCGGAACCGCCGAGTGCGCTGTGACTGTGACCGTTGTTATTGCGATGTCTTCTAACGGGTACGAGGAGTCGGTCAAACGTGAAATGGGACCGGCCAAATTCCGGCTCTGCTGACGGGCTCTTCAGCTCCACCAGCTCTAGTGTACTTCGAAGCGTCGCACCAGATTCATCCAGAGCCATGAGAAACCGTGCGAGCTCTTTGCATAGCTCCCAATCCTGCTCGTCTTTGGCGCGCTGGAGTAAGCGCACTACTTGGTCGCCGGTTGGTCGCAGTTCTTCGAATGTGTGGAGAACAAGGAGATAGCCACCCGCTGTCTTCAGGTTGCCCTTCTGCAGCGAGTCTTCGAAAAGCTCTTCCGGTGGCGGCAGGTTCGAGAACAACGTCCGCCAGGAGCGTACCTCGGTCTTGCGGGTACATTGCACCACTATATCGAGATACTGAGGAAAAGAACTCAGAAACGAAATCACACTCGGCAAGAGTGCCTGTTCAGGTGGTGGCTGAGTATCGACCTCTTCGTCCAGTACTTCGTGCAATAAAATCTCCAAGGCATGGGGGAAGTATAGCAGATGCTGATAATGATGGCTAAGGTGAAGTGCTGCAGGGTGGTTGTATTGGGCCAAGTGTGAGCGCAGTAGCGCGGGAAGGAAGAGGTGTGTCTGCAGCAGGTGTCAGCGAATAATTAATGGCCATGAGCAAAGCGCAGCAGCTTACCCTGGTTCCAAAGCGCAGAAAGGCGAAGCTCATGTCTCTGCGTTGGATCAACTCCGATTCCACACCAAAGACTATTGCTTTGTTGATCAATGCCGAGAGAGGGTAAAAGTCGACGGGGATTTTAATGGGTGGAGGTAATTCCCTGCCGACTTCCGCAGACGCCGATGATAAAACATCTTGCATGTCCATCCAGACTCGCATGTCTTGACCGTCAAAGTACCAGAGCGAATCTCGGAGGTCATGGCCATGCACACCGTTCGTCGTCAGTCCTATAGAGGGACTTGACGGTAACGAGTCGGACTGCATGTCTAGTGCAAACGCAGGATGATCGCGCATCAGAGCATAAGTCTCCACGTTTTGTGCAATGATACGCATCTCATATTTGAGATCTCCGCCTTCCGTCGTTGTCGGGTGGAGTAGTACAAGCTTGCCATCCACAAGGAATAGAATTGTCGCAACCGCCACATCCTGCGACGGGTCTCCGCTGTCTATGAAGTATTAGCCTGTCCGTGACATAATGTGTCAAATACTCACGAATCTGATCTTCTGGTAATATCCAGCTAAGCGCTCGCACTCGTGGAGGCGCTCGGATGATGCCGTGCAGTGCGATCTGACCGACTTGGACCAACTTTACAGTGGCATCTGCCACACTGATCACGTAATGATACAAGATGTTCTCATATGTATAGACTAGAAGCGAATCCTCTCCCGATGGAGCGAGCAGAACTATTGGTGTGGGTAATTTTTGAATGTGCATGATGTGGCTGTTATCGAGCGCGGCCTCACGCGAATAGACTCGAACCTAAATATCTTCATGTCAGTTTTCAGGGGTTCTATCAGACAATCAAAACAAAAGCGGACATACTTCGTGAGAGTCGTGACACTCAATTGCTGCGATAAGAACGTGTTGAAACCAGCACATGCCTCCGCGGACAGTGAACTCGTTCTCTATAAAAGGGTCATCGAACATCTTCCAGCGACCACTGTTTACGCTGTAATGAGCAAGTCCTCTTTTACCGGCTATCGCGACATATCGGCCATCGTTCGAGATGACCGTACTCCGAATCGGCCATTGGTCGACAAGATAGACGGATGGAACTTGCACATGATGCCAGAGAGAGACATCAGCGGAAATTGTTGTGAGATCGGGGAGATCGTAGCCACGATATATCATAAAGCCGGTGCTGGTTTGCATCAACGAACGAGAAATGTTGGCAGCCGAGAAGCAGCCAGTAACTGCACTGCGAGCCATCTCTACTATGAAGAGGCGGTTGTCGTTTTTTCCCAGCATCAATAGTTCTGCACCGCCTCCGATCCAAAAGGCTTCTTTGACGCTGAGCAGCCACCCTTCGCGGTTTGTCTCAGAAAGCGTCCGATCAGTGGTAAAACTGGAAGCTCCAGGTTTTCCGTAGACGCTCCACATCGCCCAGCCGTTCTCGTAGCCGGCGAACAAACAGTATCCATCTGGCGAGTAGCTTAGTATGGTCAACTTTCCAGGTGACGTAACGTTGGGCCGCAACCTATGTGAAAGAGGGATATTGCCGGTGTAGTCGCGTGCAGTATAGACAAATATTTCACCACTGGCGCAACCAACTGCAAGAAGCGAGAATCTCGCGTTGATCGCAGCTTTAACGCCATGAGCAGTATCGGTCTCGGGGGTGTGGAAGCCGTAGCCACGAAAAAGACTGGGACTGTTGCCTTCTCGCTTGGCCGCCCTCTGAACAGCAAATGCCTGTCCATCTCCAGTGACCCAGCACGACAGATTCATAGGTCGATCATGAACCAAGTCACGCAATGTCGCCTTCTTCCCAATCCAAGTCATCTTCGACAGTAACTCAGTGCTTGTCTGGCTGCCAGTGCTATCTGGCGCCCAGCGGATGCATTGTACCGCGGCTGGCTTCTCAGTCGCAACGACCAATTCGTCGTCCAGAGCTAGGGCCCTTATTATGCCTGCGTCAACCCGTATGACCATTCGGAAGCGTAGACTCAGCTCTTTCAAACCGCTGCTCTCTCCAGGCCCCGCATTAATGTCGTGTTGTCGATGTATCTTGAAGCCTGTGACTGCACTGCTTCTCCTAGAATGCCCTCCATGTGTATTCGTGAATTGCGCTTTATAGACGCGGGACGAGTGGTCGGTTGCGAGCGAGTAGGTGATTAGGAAGCCGAGCGTGGTCTGTACGACAAATATTTGGGAATCGGGACGGAGGAGCACGTCTGTATTTGGACCGTATGTCTTGACCGACTGTGCTGAACGCAGTACGGATGCTAGTATTACCGTAGGCTACCTAATCCGTCAGTACGCGACTGTATCCGCCAAGCGAGGAGACATGCCTTCGTCTGCCAGATAGTAAGAGTTGTTCGCGTCAGGGTCGCGAACATGAGACCGTTCCTCGTCACCCGGACCGCAATCATCTCGCCGTGTATGTCGTCCTCTACCGCCGGACTGCTCGATCCCCTCTGTTGCGGCAGCTGCACGCCATCTATCTCTTGTACCCCGTCTCCTACCCCGTCTTCTACCCCGCTATCCCCTTGCGCGCATCTTTCATCGCCTGGCTGATCTTGCAAATCACCAGCCGAGCCGTCAGGTTGTTCGCCTGGTCGTTTGTGTTTCACACCATCGTGAGAAATATGCCGTCGCCCGGAATCCGAATGCTTGGTGGCCGCGTAGACGGAGGGCGACGATATAGGCCAATACGTCATGGCGCTCTACCGCAATTGATGGCTGCATCTGCGCGGGTCCATCTCACAGCTCGGAGCTCATGCTAGCGTGGCTGTGGTGTCTGGCGGTGAACTCGTTGACCGCACGCGAGGCGCAGCAGGGTTAGTGGCTACTGGGCCGTATCCGCCGTGCTGTGACGACAACTGCGGTCGACTCTCGTATTTCTCGGAAATGATATCCGAAATGATATCGCTGTGTGAACGCCAGTAACAAACTAATGTTCAGTAGTGTGAAGGCCGTAAGCAGAGTGTGGTTGGAGGGGCGTGTGAGCGTGTTGGAGATACCGCATTAGGAAGGAACCCCATTCTGTTGATTGCTGTGCGCAATTGCGCATTTGCGCACTTGGCTGAACATTGGAACCACGATTCGCAAGAATGGGCGAGATAAGCGTAAATGTACAAGGTAGTTCGTCATCAAACAATAGACGTTACAAGCCCAGTTACGATAGACGCCCAATGTAATATGAACTTGCTACTTGGACACTTGCATTTGCAGTCGTAGAAGGTAGTTTGGAGTGTGCATGGCCTGAGGCTCATGTACTATGATCTCTCCTAGGTGCGTCCTACCTAGCAGATCAAACATAGCAAAGGGTGTGCGATTTGTTGCGGACGCTGTAGTGATGTTCTTGTGTTTTAGCCTGCTCTCCTATCGCTCCATATCGCCATACCTAGCGGTTGAGCTTCATCTCACGCGGTGAGGGTCCGTTTGAGGACGCGTTGTGTGGATGACTCGGCGGTCGTGTCACGGCGCGAGCACAGTCTGGAAGCGAAGCAGAAGCATGTCAAATGTTAGCAATGCAAGATAGAGCGGAGATGCGCTGTCACGGGCTCTGGGAGCGAGCAGCTGGGTTTCGCGACGATGGGAAGCCAGTTCGCGTGCCCGTCCTGCGCAGCTATAGCGCTTTGTATAACCCCGCCAACTTCACATGTGTCCGTCGTGCGCGTAGGGATCACATGCGCCCACGACAGTGATATAAAAACCAAGTACGGCGGGCCCGGGTTCAACAGGCACCATCTAGCATGCGGCAGCGGCTATCGTCGAGGATCGTGAAGAATAGCTAACGGTATTCGAGTCGCTCGTTTATTTGAATTCTCTACTTAACTCAGAAGACGCAGCGGATTGTTGCCTAAAATTTGGCCAACGACACAAATCTGCGGCCCCAAGGTGAGAGCAGAACGATCGTATGCGGTGCGAGGATGAGCAGCGGGCAACAGCGAATGCGTGATGCTGTTTTAAAGCTCTTGACTGCGCGCCATCAGCGTGTGAGGGTGCGACGTTCGCATAAGTTGGGCTCAACATTCGGCGCACGCTCCAGGCGTACAACGCGATCAGACTCTGTTTAGGGACAGACGACAGAGGTAACAAGTAAAGAAACCCATCAGTGCTGGCTAGCAATCTCTTCTTCAATCCAGCGGAACAAGCCGCACAGATCAACGAAAAGTAGCGCACAAAATATCGCGTACAATTGTGGGTTTCAAAAATTCCCAGCCGACCCGAAGGCCAACTGGAGCGGTCATAGTTGTAGTTTTCAACTAGCAAAAACGCTACCTCGGACGAATCCTCACTGGTAAGCGTAAAGCCCGAGCACTTGGATGCCGAAAGGAAGAGGAGGACGAGGGCGGGCGAGATTATATACTTGGAGGGGCCGCGCTACTGGCTTGGCGCGCTAGCATCATGTGACCGCGCACATACCATTGCGCTACCCTGGAAGCGGGCAGGCGTCGGTAAGTCGGCGGTTACATGCACCGACTCACCGATGTGGGAAGGGGGGCTTGTCACGTGTCTGTGTGCCTCAAGTGGCCGTACACCGTACAGCGTATCACAGTAGGCCATCTGATCGCGTGCGTGGGGCTCACTTCGGGCCGCGTGAACGAGCCTCGGCTTTTGAACCATGGGATGACGAGCGTTCGCCGCAACATCTCTTTCAACAACTCCCTTACGTTCTGTTGTAGCACGCGTTGATACCTCCTTCTTCCTCTCTTCTTGATTAGACATGGCCGACGCTCTCTGTGGGCCCTCCAACGCCCTGCAAAACTTGCAGAAACACAGCACGGTTGATCGGACACTACAGCAGGATCGCTTGGTTGGGAGACATTCGCCGGCACAAGTACGCAGCTCCTCTCACAGGTGGAGGTGGAGCATCCGTATACTGATCGCTGTGGTGATTAGGGCTTCAGATCTTCGCCAGGCCCGAATGCAGGCGCGCTAGATTCCGAGTTCGATGCCTTTCAGGCTGGCCGCCCTCTTGGTCCGCCGCCAGCGTTGCAGCCGTATGCGCCGCGATTCGCACAACCTCCTCCGCCACAACAGCACCAGTTTGCGCCAGCACCCGACTGGGCTGCAGACTTTCAGCGCTTGAGCGTCAGTAGTCCGCCTCCCCAAGCTTTCCAACAACAGCCGGCGAACGCGGCGTCGGCATGGCACCAGGACTTCTTGAGCCAGCAGACGCCGGCTTCTCATGCGCCTGCGCTACAACAGAACACATTTGGGCGCATGTCCGGGTACAACATGGGCGGGTTCGGCGCACAGTCATATCTGCAAACCCCTAGTTTCCAGCATACCCAAGTCTCGGAAACAGCGCAAGGAAAGCAGCGCGCACAAGACGCCATACCCGTCTTCGACGAAGCAGCCTTTGAGCGCGCATTCGCACAAGCACAACAAGACATGATGGATATCACAGAGACAGAACATCAACAACAAGAACCAGAGTCCGCGCACAAAGGTCAACAAGCGCTAGACTTGGACCGGCCGGGTGAGATGGATCCTCTCCTACAACGGATGCGCGAGACGCGGCCAGGTGTGTAGTATACCGCGTTATCAACCACAGTCGCTAACATTTGCCCTGCTAGCCGTCTACTCCGCCATCCAGGTGTGGAGCGAAACGGGCCTCGGGCGCACCGACGAAGCGGTATCCTACCTCGAAAACATGGACCGGCTGGAAAAGAGCGGTGCGCTCGTACAAGATGCGAATGAGGGCAAGTGGATTGTGGATTCTTTGCAGCGAATCGTGGACCGCGACGCACCGCTACAAGTCAAGACTCGTGCTGAGGAACTGATCAAGGCGATTAACCAGAGACTTATGTCCCAATATCCGCTTGGGACGACGGTGCCTATGAGTGAGGAGCAGATCTGGCGTGATTTGGATGAGGCTGGGTATATGCGGACGCCGGTGCGTGAGATCGTGGAACAGCACGAGGTGCAGGAGCAGGAGCAAGAGCAACCGCCAAAGAACGAAGACGACGAAATGGCGACGACAGCGGGGAGGCTACTGGAAAGAGTAGCCGATAACACGAGTGAAAAGTTCCAAAACTCACAGTTCTTCGGACTTATGCGTCGCTTACGGGACCGCGAGGTTAGGGTGCAACAGGACAAGATTGTGCAAGTTGATGCCCCCTCATCATCGACCACGCAAGCACAAGCACAGTCACAGCAACAGCAACCAGCCCAGCCGCAACCAGTCCAACCACAGCAACACCCTCCTCCATCAACCCAACACCCACCCATCGATCCGCATATCCTCTCCTACGCCTCCACCGACTTCTCACCACCCATCTACTCCCCAGACGACCACGCCCACGATAACTCACTGTATGAACCCCACCACTACCACCACCATCACCCTTCTCCTCCTTCATCAGCGGACACAGTAATAACTGATGAGATCTCAGATCAGTATAGATACTATAATGTCAACGGAGCCTACCACCACCACAACCACGCGGGAGAAGATATGGTCACGACCGTTTATCCCGACCGAAGAGAATGATGAGGATCTTTGGCGCTATGTGAGTCCGGGGCGCGATCCGGTTGTGCGGTTTTTGTAAGGCGAGGGGAAGGGGTGGGGAAGTGAGGAGGGAGTGGAGGATGGGGCCGTTTGTTAGGGCTAGCTCAGTTGTTTTGGTTGGGTGTACATGGTAAACTTGCTGTTGTTGTTTTCAGTATGCTCGATGAGGCATTTTTCTTCTTGAGAGAGAGGAAACGTTGGTTAGACCATGTAAGAAGGGGCGCTTTCAGTGACATGACACAACCCCCCAAACCTCTTGTAGATTCAAAAGTGTAAAATAAGACAAAAGCCAACAATACGGTGGATACTATTCACTCACAAAGCTACAGACTAGGTTTCTTTCCCACTTGCCTACTCTTCTTCTTCTTCTTCTTCTTCCCCATCAACCTCCTCTCCAGGAATCCAAACACCAATCCCCCTCTTATCACTACGAACCCCGTCGGCGCCTTGCACCTTCAGCGTCTTATTGAAATATCGATCTGTAACCCTTAGGTTCGGCGTAATCCACCCTTGATCCACACTCGCCAGTAAATTGTACCGTACCACCTGCCTACTCATAGGCAAGAGATGCAGCGTACGCAACTTCGGTCCACTGAAGCCGAATTCCTCGCTGGCCTCCATGTTGAGTTCAAAGGTGAGGAAGTGCATGGTTGGATTCTCGAGCGTGTAGTCGACGTGCACGAGTGATGGGATCATGGTGGACAAGGAAGCTGAGGCTAGCACGCGCGGCTCGCTGGATGGAATTTGGATGCGAGGGATGGGGAGGGACGACGTCACGGGTGGTGCATTGGGATCGGATATGCGCTGCCAGGTTATGTTGAGCGTGGTGTCGAGGGCCGTCGATCGTCGTTCTTCGAGCTTGTTCTTCTGGATGTCGAGACTGAAGGACCACTCGCTCAAGACTTGGACGTCCATGGGTGTTTCTGCCACATCGAATCCTTTGGTTACGTCGCAGGTAGCGCCGCCGTGGATGCTGTGGACTTGGACCGCAAGATCGCTGACAATGAGCTGTTCGTCCGCGAAGGAAGCGACTTTGGCTCGTAAGCCCCATTTCTGTATGATGCCGAATGCGTCTGTTGATTCGGCGTTGGTGTTGCTCTCCGCCTCCTGCAGGTCGAAATAGCTCGGCCAAGGATCCCAGTGAACGCGTGGGTATAGGTCGTAGCTTGCTTCGAAGGGTGCATTGAATACTATATCCGCTACCATGATTTTGGAAATCGGTATATCACGATCGCTGAGAAGATGGTACAGCACCTTGACTTCTAATGCATAGTCTGCTGGGTCTGGTGGCGCCGTGAAACGTATTTTTTCGGTTGTTCGCGCACCTTGTACGAGTTTTCCTACAACATGACCTGGAAGATCCATTTCAGTGGAGCCGTCAAGGGCTGGTGGCACTTCTTTCATGGGTGACGATGCAGGACGCTCGACCCATGAGTACCCCAAAGTATCTTTTGAGCGACCCAGAAGTCGGACCTCGAGCACAGCTTCTGTTTCTTCCTCTTCCTGATTCAGTATCTCTATCGCCAGTGTGACTACTTCATCGGTGTAGTATTGGTTCCGAATGTCGGGCAAACTGATTTCCATCTTTGGCGGTTTTGGCAGGACATGAATGGACAAGCCGGACCCGTGGTTTAGCGGTTTACATTTGATCTTCGTGCCCGAATCAATCCACCATAACGGATGAGCCGGAGTTTCGGGGTCGGTGTCTGAGCAGACAAGGTCAAACCGCTCTGTGCTAACGTCAAAGACGCAGGCAACTGCTTCAACATCACCAGCTTCGCGAAACACGAGGGGAAAGCTGTATACTTTGGTCTGCCCAGGATGAATGGTCAAGTCAGATGTTCCAGCCCAGCGTGGCTTTCCCGTTACTGAATGGGTCTCCTCAAGAGTGCATGAATACATTCTCGATGCGCTTTCTGGAGCGGCTTCATCCATACTGTGAGTCAGTCGGACTTCTGCTAGGCCGCCACTGAACTGATATTGCAGAGAAGATAAGGTAATGGGGGCAGAGTCTGGTCGGGCATTGGAAGTGATGGCAATTTGTGAACGTAAGGGTTCGCCCACATTGCCCTCCGCTTCAGAGAAAGCAAACGAGGTGGACACTGAGATGTTAGCCTCGGTCCACTTATAGCCGACTTGCGAGCCTTACAGCATGATTTGTGATCCTTCGCATTCAGGCTTACGCTCACTTTGCCGGTCGTTGCACCTGAAAAGACGTCTAAACATGTCATCAAGTCGTGCTTGTATCTCGTCTTCCCGGGAATTGCTGGATTGCGTTAGCCAAATCCAATTGATGATTTGTAACAGCATGCTGACTTCGGCTGTACAACTCCCATTCAGTTGCGATATAAGTTTCTTGGTCCTGCACACGCAGTGCACATTCGTGCAGCGCCCACAGTACCTCGGAAGCGAGGTTCCACCATCCTTCTTTTCTCCACGCCATCGTCTCCCAGAGCGGCCGTAGTACTTTGAAAGCATCTTCAAACTTCTTCACATGCAGCAGTGTTCTAGCAATCTCAAGTTGTAGCTGATGCACTTTGCGATTCTGGCCCCGAGCTCCGAATTCAGCTATTGCCGCGTTCATCTTGGCCGATATGTCCTTCCAATGCTCAAAGCCGCCATCCACACCAGCCACTGGGAGTTCTTCATGAGGTTCCGGAACGAGGTAGTGATCATAGATTTGATTTCGATTCGAGACCTTCGCAGCAGGCGACATACCCGGCGGCGTTCGATCTTCTTCGGGCATGTCCCGGGCAAGAATGTAGCGCCTCTTCGCATGGTCACCAGCGATCTTGTGCCAATAGCCAGCATGATGTAAGAGCTCCCATGGAAGCAGCCTCTCTCCTACAGGGAACTGCTTTTCAGGCTGGGAAAATATCGAGTTGGGACTATCCGTTAACGGTTCTGTATCCGGGGCAAGGTCTCTGATCTTGAACACGGGTAGTTCTGTTCGCTGAATGACTTGTGCCATTACTTGGGCCCATCTCGACTCCCATGCCTGCCAACTATAGTTGGTGGTACCCTTGCCACGACGATCCAGTACATCTTGTAATCTGTATTTGTATCTCAACCATGTTTGGACTGCTGAAGTAGGGAAGCCGTTCCATAGCTGGCACCGGATGTGTCGGAGGGCGATAACATCTGCCAGCAACCGGATCTCATCCCAGCGCGGCGACCAGCTCGCTGTGGTTTCAAACAAGCCTTCAGGGCCGAATAAGGCATCCAAAGCAGCATTGTAGTGTCGTTGGGCGGCATCCATCTCCTGGCGGAACTCTGCAAAGATAGCCAGCTTGAAGTCGTAGCGGACGCCCCAACCAGGATATGATAACGTCTGCGAGGTTCCTCGCGTGGGCGGAGCTGTTGGCGGCGGAATGGTACCCCGCCCTTTCTTTCGTCTCGCATGTTTGGTGAGATCCCGATAGTACTCAACACAAATAGGCTGGAGTATGGACAAGACAGAGGTGACGAAGGCGCGGAGTTCGACGCGAGATGTTCTCGGGGGCAAGAAGAACAAAGAGTTCTTCGGGTCTAGGCCAGTACCCCTCCGTATGACTGCCAGCCGCTCCTCGATATCTGGCGCTTCTAGTATGGTCTTATCGCTCAGCAGCACAACCACGTAGCGTGTGCGATAGCCGGACTTTTGGATTTGGCCCTTGATCCTGTTGATGTCCGTCTTCAGCTGGTTGTCGTGCAGGCTGTTGGTGATGGGGTCGGTGGTGAAGTCGAAGAAGGATATGTATACGGAGGGGACGTAGTGCTGGTGTTTGGCGACCCAGGCCGAACATATGACACCGTCGGGGAAGGTGGGGGAGGCGGGCGAGAGAGGGGATATGGGCGAGTGCAGGACCCACGATGGCGCTGCTGCCACGGTGGGACTGCTGGGAGGGCTCGTCGTGGTTGTCGTGGTGTCCGAAGGGGTGGGTGCATCGGCCTTCTTCGGCGGCAGTGTGTAGTTCTAGCAAACATCAGCCGTCGCGCCTTCCCGTGGTTGCATCTTCGCAGGGCGCCTGTACTCTTCCTACGCTGCGTATCCGGAAGCCATGCGTGATGCCCCGCTGAGTAGCGGCCCGGCCATTCCAAGGCGCATTGGTGCCATCCGCGCTCAGGAATTCGTCGAGCAGTTCGGCGGCAGCGTCGCCCGTTGCCCGAGGTATTTCCGCGTTGATGCTGGTGACGGCCCGGCCTGGCAGCACATGTTGCACCGGCGGAGGCGGTTCGAGCTCTTTGCCCGTCGCCAGGCCAGAGAGAACTAGGAGCGGCAGGTTGTGGACTACGAGGTCTGCTGGATAAGCGTCCATCGCTCCCGTCTGCGCCTAGGCTATCGGTCCATCGAGGATGAAGCTGGGGAGGTGGGGACGGGGATGCTGCGGAGATGTGGTCGCGAAGCTTGCAGGCCGCAAAGCTTACTGTCCAGTGTATTCACGGTGTATTCGAGCATGTATACCGCCGGTGGCTAGGGGCTTGGGCTATGTCTGTTGTGCCTTGTCGACTCACATGGGATTGCTGGCAGTCATGTCATAGGATCGGCGGACGGCGGACGATGTGCTAGGTCCGGTAGCATTCAAGTGGACCCTGTCATGTCTCCCGCCCTCCTCCACACAGGCACGAGCTACGCGAAACACCTTCTCGCACCTGGTCCGCTTCCTTTCTACGCGTCTTTATATCATTTCAGTCCTGCTTGACGTCCGCATCCGCTCTATCGCCGATTCACCCACCCTCCGCTTGCGCTGACTGGGCGCCTTCGACATCATGGCGGGCCAACAGCAGCAGATCCTAGATACTATCTTCAACATGAAGAGGAAGATGCTACGGAAAGATGACAGTGAGCCTACATCTGCTTCCGGATCCGACCTACGCTAAGCTGCTACAGCGGACACGGAAGATTCAGAGCCGCCGTTCGACAGCAACAAGCAACACCTCCGGCGCAAAGTCCATTACGCTCGCGCCAGCGATCCGGACTTTCTATCGGATCCGCGTCCTTACAAGAAGGTACGTCATGGCTGCTGCGCCGTCTGAGCTCCCAAATCAGCATCTAACTTGCTCAGCGCATTGAGCACGCCGGCTACCATAGATCTATCCTACAGCGCAACCCTCCGCGATACGATCCCGACGGTGACATTGTCGAGGTCGACGACGAGTACGACGAGGAAGACGATGCGGAGGCTATAGCCGAGAATCCGTACGGCAACATACAGCTAGAGAGTACGTAGCTTCCTACACACGTGCGCAGAGAGACACGGGCTTACTGGTGCGTCCAGATATTCTCGCGCCACTGACCTCTGCCGCCGACCTGCCAAATCACCCGGCCTTGAGCGTGGCGTACACCTCCAGGCACCTCACAGACCTAACCAACGAGACGGGAGCGCTCTCGCGAAAAGAGCAGGCGACGAAGATCCGCGCGAAGAACCTGTTTCTGAAGTTCCAAGGGGACTCCATGTTTGCGCCGGCCGCTCTAGCAGCTATGGGTCACGCGCCGTTGCAGGACTCTTGGTCCAATGGCACAAACGGGCATGCAGTAGATGGAGAGCAACCGGAGGCTCAAGAAGCTGAAATGCCAGACGCCATAGAAAGCGCACACGACGTAGATATGGAGGATGCGGCGCACTCGAACGGTGTTATGCCGAGGAACGACACAAATGGCGACACAACATCGGCGGCAGCTAATGGGGCAGCACCTGTGACGAATGGGATGCATGATGGAGATGCAGACCGTCCACGAGAGAACGGAGAAGGCGCGCATTCTCCTACGACTGAGGATGCCTCTGAGACGGCCTCACAACAGACGGCTCATAGAATGACCACGCGCACAAGGGCTCGGGCGCACGCAGCCTCGACTCCCTCTCCGCCCCAATCGCCATCCGGCGGCGTCAACACAATACACCCGTTTTTCATCCACCCGACCGATTCGTTACCCGACCGCGATTTCGGCTTGCCTCCTAACGAGGCGGAAGAGACACGCGCGCTGCTTCTTGCCTACGTACAAAAGCAGGAGGAAGTCGCGCGAATGACATCCGACCTCTACCAAGGCCTGCTGCAGGCTGAGCGCATGAGGCAGGACGTGTTCAAGTGGTCTAAAGCGGAAGCTCATGTGGGAGAGATGAGCGATGGCGAGGACTGGTACGACAACGAAGAGTGGGGTCTCGAGCAGGACTTGGCCAAGGGCCGTGATGAAGAGGAAGACGATACGGCAGTCGCTGGAAAGAAAAGCACGAGACAACGGCGGAAGCCTGATAAGGACGATCGGTAGCTTCGGTCCCGCAAGAGGATTCCTCGCAAAGGAGGGAGCGGGATGTGATTGCTTATTCCTACCCTGACTCTGTTATTGCATTCGCAGCGAAATACCACGAGACCAGAGACGAAATACATACTTGGCTGCTTGGGCGGTCCAAACTCACTGCCGGGTCGCTCTTGCCTCCGTGAGTCGCTCACGTGCCGACGCGTCAACATCGTGCTTTCTCATTGTCGAACCTCACTCCCTCCCCCACGCACCTCATCCAACACGATGGAGTTCGTCTTGCGGTGCAACGATTTGAAGTGCCGGTCACAACTTCATGATCGTGCCGTCGTCACCACTTGCAGGTTCGTCTCACCTCACGACCATTCTGGCTCCGGCAGCACTGCCTTGTTCACGGCTGAGCCTAGTGGGATCGGGAGCATGCGCTAACAGTCATACAGTCATGTCTTCTGTCCGAATTGTGCCGACACCACCGGGCTTTCGAGATCAACGAATGCAAACCGGATATGTCCCGCATGCAGCGCGTCGCTCCATAATCCGGATGACGTGGTCATCGCAGGTCTCAACCCATCAGAGGACTACAAGACGTCAGTGCTCAGCGGGCTCAGTCCCACCATCATCATGGAATGCGCGAGCCGCGGCCTGTCCTTCCATAGCTACCAGACTTCGCAAGAGATCATTTACCAGGAGCACCTCGCCAAGGGGTTGACCGACAAGTACAACACATTGAGCCAGCAGATGGATCAGCTCATTCACGATGCGAACTCGCAGATCAAGGCGCTACAGGACAAGGTGCAAGGTACCATTGCCCTGATACTATGGTAGGTGCAAACAGTCACTGATTCATCAATAGCCATGCAAGCGGAGCAAGCTTCCCTCGAAACCAAGAACCACGAGTTAGCCGATGCTTTCAAGGAGAAGACCAAATCGCAGCAGCAGACCCAGAAGTTGTATCAGTCGTTGAAGGCGCAAGTCATGGCATCGCACGTCGCTCATGCAGCTGGCGACGAAGCAGAATACACGCTCCAGACGGGCCGTGGAGACCGCTATATTGACCGCCTACCAGGCACACGCATGGGTTCGGCAAACTACAGTCAGATGGGTATGAGCCAGCAGTCCGGTGGTGGAAGGCTGCACAACAGAGATGTCAGTAGGAGCTCTGGAAGCAGCGGCCGGCAGCAACAACAGCAGCAGCAGCAGCAGCAGGGTCGTGTGCACCTAGGACCTCCGTTCAATTCCCAATTGCAAGGGCGAGGATTGCGCAACCGAGTTCACACTGGTCGTAAGTCCGATTCTTCTTCACATCATGCACGCCTTCGCGTACCGCACGCTAATACAGTGAAGAATCTGCCCCTGTCGGAACGCCGTCGGATGCGCACAGAAGCCGTCTCCCAGTCCTAGGCGGAACACGCCAGAACCACTATCTCAACCCGGACATCGCACCCTCTTACAATCAGTCGCCCATGACGCGACAGCCTCTCGTTGGCGGCGTGGCTCCACGAGGCTTGGGCAACTTTGCGCAGGGGGAAAAGACGTCGAGGAGGTCTGGCGATACAGGCAATGCCGATACAGGCAATACCGGTCCATTGGGCCGTTGAGCTGGCGGAAAAATATCCATTTGTGGATCTGAGCGAATATCTAACGCAGTCCAGAAAGGGACCGTATGACGGTTTCTGCTTGGGCATCAGGGCATAGAAGGGCGAGATCCACGAGGTCGTAGCTGAACATGTGTAGTAACCTCGTCATTGACGGTTGACAAGACAACGTTCTAGAGGCTTATTAGGGATTTGCTAAAAGCGAAGACATAGACATATTTAATACAGCATACATAATACATACCACATATATACTACCCAATTCCCGACCTGCGTACCCTTGCAAGCCCTGTCCGGAGGAAACCCCATCCATGAATCATAACTCCTTGCTAACACAGGCCTCCCGAATTAAAGCAATGGAATGCTGCCACCCTAAAAGCCAATAATGCAATTCCTTATAGATACTATGCGAGTCCTATCTCCGCTGGATCTATCATGAGTTAGTCTCGCAGTCCTTTGCATTGGGGCGCCGTACCCAACCTACCACAGTATTCAGGCCACACCACCTGCTTCCCCGTAACCTTCTTGATATCTCCGAATATCACACCCATAGGTATCATTAAGCCTTGCTTTGCACCAGTTTCGCCGAATAGGAGACCTAGCTGGGTACCTAAGGGGTCATGAATGAGAATGCTTCCGGAGTCCCCGCTGTCCAAAAAGGACTCCTGGTAACGGGGGTTGGATACTACAAAGCATCGTCCTGGCTTTTCCTGGGTGAAACCGTAGGATTCTGCCACTTGATTTTCGTTTTTCTTCGGGTCCATCCAGCGGTAAAGGTCCAAGGGTGGGCCAGCCGGCACGGTACGCTGGCTGGTCTCTGTCCATCTCGTTGCGGATCTCCTCATCTGAGCGTGACAAGTATCGTCTTTGTTTGCGACGCGATTCTTCCTTCGCATCGTAGGGTGTAGGCGACCCGAATCGGCGGGACATTGTGATCGTTCCCGATTGAGTGACAGTCGTGAATTTGGGATGTGTGTTTAGAAGTGGTGAAGACGCAATGTAGAAGAGGAAGAAGGAAGAAGTAGAGGAACACTCTCTTAAGAAGAGAACGCGTTTGCTTAACCGTGGGTGATCGGTGACTGTACGCTCTCTTAATCTGTTGGTTGGTTAGTCGCTATACGCTTGCCTAACCGTGGGTAGGTAATTGATGACTGTACACTTGCTTACCTACCTAGTTGCGTGCTGATAGGTTGAGAAATAACCTGGTCCAGCCACAACGCATAAGCCTTGCTGTTGTGCGACGTCTGCTGCCCGACGAGAATTTGGGGAGACATGGTAGAGTAGGATAGATGGGGGCTTGAGGGCTTTGCTTTGCTCGCTTGCTGATAGGTCGTATACCTTCTCCCTTCTTTCTACTGTGCAGGAAATGTGGCCCAAAAAGGGCGATTTGTTCTCGGGACGGCTCCCCGTAGGACGCTTCATGGGGTTCTCGAGGGTGTGGCTGCGGCGGCTGGCAGTTTGATTGAATACGGCGTGCATGCGAGAGTCGCGTGTATATCCATGGTTCGTTGTTTGCTACTGCACACTGTGCGCTGGTCGTCTTGTTGTCGTGAAGAGGGAGATTTGTTGGAAAGTGCGATTCGTAGACTCCAAAGGTGTGGGCCGATAAGATAGCTGTTGCAGAGATTTTTGGGATGATGCTACTGATACATCTGATATATGATTTGATCGGTAGAGCTTGTGAAGTGTCTAGATAGAGGCATGGCTTCGTAGAGTCGTAGACGTATGGTTGTGGTATGTGAGGAACGTTAGCGCGGGACCTACCGGCAAGATCGAAAATGTTAGGAAGTACCGTAGCAGTCGCTGTCTTTGGCCACGGTGACGTCCGGATGAGCTGTTTTGGACGTCTACGTCGTGTTCCCAACCCTATGACCCCTGTCATTGCGGGCATCTCCTTCTCTCTGCGCAGTCTCAAAGGACCTCAGTGCGTAAGACAAGTGTACCGGATTTACCTAGGACATGCAGGTGGCGGGCACTATAGTTTAGGGGTAGATGCGTAGTGGAGAGATAGAAGCAGGCCATAACTAGACAAGACGCAGAGAAAAGCTAGAACCCTCCAGGGCTGCGTGTAGCGATGACTTGCTACCTAGCTTGCTAGGCACTGGCAGCCAGGGAAACTACGGTGGCTTGCTTGTCGCATGCTCATAGCATTGAAATGACGAGTAGAGACCTAAATGATGAGTCGCTCCTGCATCTTCGTGGCACCCTAGGTGTGTACATGCAGCCCTGAAGAAAGACATGTACATAGTCTGGCACCAAAGCTGATGTAGGTATCATGACCGGAAGAACGTTTTGCCCCGCCAAGGGCTCACATCATTTTCGCAAGAGCTTCCCACGTTATCTCCGTCCTGAGGCGAGGACGTTTCGAGGCCTTCGTGCTGAAACGCCTCGCATGACGATGGCAAGTATCATCCTCAGCCCCTTGTCGAATCCTCCAAGAAGATCTGGTGGAGCGTACCTACATAGTAGTAAGTACAGCCTCCGCTCGGAAACGGAAGTGGAAGGGTCAATAATGCTGATGACTGGGCCGGGCTCGTGCTAGGTAGCCCATGACTAGCAAGTCCAGCGGATCTAATCGTCGTTGCCCCAATGGGCTGGGACCCTAGGGGGCTTCCGCCCTTGCGGCACCGACTCTCTTCCGTCAAACCTCGACTACACCCCAACATCACCATCACCGTCACCATCACCATGCGGCATGCTGATACTCGTTATTGTAGACGAGGATGGTCATTAATACCTTTGCGTCTTCTCTAGTCTTGCCTTCGACGGACCTAGCCCTTCGTGATGGGCTCGGCGACGCTCAGCCTTTTACCCAACCCCAACCGCTTCAACGTTGCTCTTTCAAGGCGAAAGCCCAATACGACGTATTCCATATCCCAAACGCCATATGGAAACACCAAAGAACCCCGACGCGACCGTGCCCGAACGTCATAGACATACCACTGTAAATTCATCTCGACATCGCACATTGCTACCCTGCATTCGCCCGCATGCCAATACCCAGAAGGAGAAACAAGGAAACAAACATGCTCAAAGAGAGGACGGTTTACAAATGAGAACGTTGAAGGAATGCTCTATGGCAAGGCCGTCAGCGACAAGGCAGTTTTGGTTCTTTTCGACTCCTTGCACGCCTTTTTGCATTGGTATATCAAAGCCAGAGCGCCCGGAAAGAGAAAAGAGAAGGAGAATAAAGAAACGCAGAAGACATGAATACCTTCGAAAAGAATAAACGAACAAGAAGGGGGAAGGGTGTGCTTGTGGGTTCGGTGAAGAATCATGTATCCTGGCTGGGATGGCGATGTCATATCTGGATCCACACGCGTTCGGCTGTCTGTCAGCCGATCCAGTTATCCAAGGGTGATGGTCGCGCTGCACAGCTCATCCAGTCGGCTCACCAGCTTCCAGTCCAAACGCCGATCTGACTGGATTGACTATTCTCAAACTCCGATAGGACCCGCAGCAGCATGATCTCTTCGGTGATGCTTGAGTCTGGCGTCCGTTCTTTTGAAAACCTTCTCACAGTGGTCGCATGGGTATGTCCTGACCTCGGCGCCGTGCTTGTCCCGGTTATGTCGTCCCCGGTTGCCCCTTCGGTGGGCACCCGAGAACTTTGCGGAGCAATGGGGGCAGTGAATGGTACCAGACGTCGTGGAACTCGCGGGCGATGCGTTCCCAGAGCCTGATGCTTGATATGGGCCGGTCGAACGATGACGACCGTTGCGAAATGATCTAGACGGTTAACGATTTTCAGTCCTGGGAACAGTAGACCAAACTCACTGCACGCGTTGGGGACGCCGAGGTCCAGTCCAGACGTAATCGTTTTCTCTTGGAGCTCCACCTTGCATCAGTCTCTCGCTGCTGTTACGGAACGATTGGCGCGAGCGATCCGGATGGGGGAGATCTCCGATATCATAGTCCGGACGAATAGTGACTTGACTGATCTCAAGTTGCTCATAGTCCTGAGTCTCGACCGACTCCGTCGACCCACTCACTGAGTTTGAAAAATAGCCACCGGCATCGCTGGTACGGCTGGCGGCCGATGTCTCGGCTGCGTAAGCCTCGGAGTCTGCCGGTGGCATCCCCGCGCGCCCCCCGGATAGGTTCTCTGGCGACCAAGGAGCAGTTTCACTCAAAGGGGCCAGTCCCCGCACTGCGAGACTGTTGATTTCAGTATGTGACTGATGAATCCCCATGAAGCCTGAGGTCGAGACTTCGTATGACCATAGTGGTGCACCATAGCAGCGGGGCTGTTGGTGATCGTGCTCGAAAGGCTGTTGTTCGCTCCACTGGTCCGAAGCAACGAAGTTATAGTCATTAGGCATTGTGCCTATGGGCTGCTCGGGTTGGCCATAATGATTGTAGTATGGCGGATGTCCAGATGGGCTCTGATACAGACTATAGGAAAGGGTATTGACGTCCTCCTGTCCGATGTTGCACGGGTAAGCGGCAGCGTTCGCAATGTCATCTCCGACGTGAGAGTTGTAGTCCGACCTGCTGTGCTGGATGAAGGCCATCTGGTCAGCCCGAGGAGCGTACTGGCCGCCCGCAACGTGAAGCAGATCTTGGTTCCGGTCGAAGGAGTATTCGAGTCCCCTGTGCCGGTTATCTTCTTGCGACGAGTATTCGTGGCTGATGGGTTGGTTGTCTTCTTGCGACATGATCACCTCGTGGTAGGCCGTCATGTCATTCTCGGGGCCACTGTTCTGGTTATGGACGAAAGGCCGTTCCTGGTCTCCGACGCTGTTGGCATCGTAGCCAAGACTGCCGACAGGGACGTCCATTTGACGGTCTTCTATGTTTGAGGTAAATTCGGCGGTCTCCCTAGTCGCTCCGGTTCCGCGGTGGTCTGAAAGAGGAGGTCTTTGAAATTGGGTTGTCTTGCAGAAGCGTAAAGGAGGTACGTGCGTCCTTGGCGGCAGTGAGGGACGCGCAGCGCGGGAATGGGTGACTGATTGCTCTTGCTGAGAGCGTCTACTCGGAAAGAGATGGCTTTGTTGATGAAGAAGAGGATGTTGGAGATGGAATGGGATGTACGGAGTGCTGTGGTTGTGATGCGGAACCTACATAGCAGGCGCAGCGCGCTAACCGACCTGGAGGACTCGTCTTAGCCTTGCTGCGGAAGGCACCTTTTCGAAATACTCGAGGTCGGAAACCTAATGTAGAGGCGATGGAGATCCTGGGAGAGGTTGTAATAAGGTCACCATCGAGTGCGTTGCACGCTAAGATATAACACAGGTTTGTTGGACGATGTGTAAGGCGACTTTGACTGAGATGCTAACGAGCGATCATGGAAGCCAGATGTAAATGGATTACGAACTTGCAGTCCACCCTAACAATGTATCTGAAACACTTGCAGATGCTCTTCGCCTCACTCGGCGGTGCCGCGTTCTACTGCATCGTTATGGTTGGTTGGCAGTGTTACGGTGAATAGTCTTACATATGCTAACCGACGTCGAGTGCAAGGTCTTCGGCACGATAGCCTCCTTCCGATGTAGCAGTCCAAGTGGTGGTGATTGACGGACCGCGCTGAACGTTATTTTGGTGGTGAACAACCCGTCTGTCCCGGTCGGCACAGGATTGAGGTCCCTCGGTGGGACGAGTGTGAGCGGGCACGACTCGTCCTTGGCTACAATAGGTAAGATCCTTTAGGAGCTTTTCAGATTGTCCTACTAATTGTTTCTAGCTGGCTATAGCCATTCGTTTTGACCGCACAGGAACAGGAAGATGTAGGTGATGTTTCTCAAGTATCTCTTTACTCAGCCACTTTCGTTCCATGGCTTGTGTGTAGATCGCCCGCCGTCTCCGTTGAGCCCTTTCCAACGACCCATGACTGTCCCACTTCGCTCCGAGACCCTCGTTGTGATTGGAATCGCGCTACGACTGTTGATATGGCGCACGCCTTGTCCGAGGGCGACACGTACTGTAGGCAAAGACAACAACGATATTGGCCTTGAGCAGCGGCTGTGCGCGCTTAGCATTCCGTGAGGGCAGCTAGGTGATTGACAAGGTCAGGAAGTCAATTCTGCCTTGAAGACTGGCGCGCCTATGGTGTATAACTCAAGGATGATGAGGAGTGTTCCGATCGTAACGGTTGGAAGCGCCACAGTTGTCTGGTACAAGAACGAGCGCATGGAATCTTTGGAGTGGCCATCAAGTTTCAATCTACAGCGGGCATGGCCTTGGTTTATTATCCACATACTGAAAAGCCAAAGCCCGCCCCCCACCGAGGCGCACGTCGCTCAACCCTGACACCCCCCTTCGAACCGCGGGAAGTATTGGTGCTTTGTGGCGGCTACCTAGCCCCCAGCCATCATTGAACTACGAGGGGTGGTCAGCGCTTCAGGCTCCCTCAAAGTGCCCGTGTAGCATGCGGCTCTGACGATGTTTACGAGCGTTTATGGTCACGGTGCATTCATACTCTTGATTCTTTGTACAGCGGGACCGAACTGGTAAGGTTTGGTGACTTTTGGCTCATAATTGAGGCCAGTTGCTAATGCGACACGACACTCTGGGTAGGCAGCTGTTCGCCAACCGGGCTTCCCATGACCTAACCGATGCAACCTTTACAAAGCGCTGACACCCTCAAGTAGCGCCGTACAGTCGTTCGCTCACAGCTGGGTGCGGTTCATCAATAGCAGGTGGCCAATCAGTCTCATAAAGAACAGCCCTCGGGAAGATGTGGCGCTCCCCAGAGAGAAACTATCCATTTCCGCTTGATGAACGGGGGACTGGCCAGACTTTCGTTCAGCCTTGCTACCCCTTCTGTCTCTTTTCCAGCCCGAAGTAATGCCACAATATCAGCTACCCTTGCGAACAGTCATTCCATTGCCATCAAACATCGTAGCAGTCCTCTACAATTGCGCACTGTCGTATGGTGGACTTTTCCCCGCAAAATAAGAGTAGGCGCGCAGGGGGAGTGTAAACACTCCCCAAAGCATTCCCCCCACCCCCCGGATTTTTAGCGATGCAGCAGCACAGCAGCACACCACCACTTGTGATGACGGATCGAGCCGATCGACACGAGAACCCATGTTGCCGAGCCCGACGGCTGTACCGATCTTAACTCTGTTCGGATCGTAACCAACAATCACCGACATGACAGACGGGCCGCGCCTGGTCATGCGCAACAGCCCGTGCCGCTGTCTAAAATGTATTGGGAGGGAGTTGGGGAGTTGAGTTGAGTTTAGTAGGGGCCACCGTATATGCAGCCTCGCTTATAATTTTCTCATAGTTGCCAGGATACCGGTACCCCACTCCTTGCTGCACACCACTTATTATGCAATCTCAATTGTCACGACAACCTCAGCTTCTCGGAGTCTTCGGCTTTTTTCCTTCTTCGAGGAAAGGGCAGCTGGCTTGCCTGTTTTGATTTGGATGTTCGTAGACTCGAGATGCCGGAAACCGTTACGCCGAGTCGGCCTATGTACACCAACATGTGTGGCGTTTATTGCGACATATCGTTAGGATCCTTTTTGCGCTCGGATTCATCAAATGCACCGGTGACTTGGCACTGGTACATTTGAAAAAAAGCAGTGCACGATCTCATATCGTACCAGGACAACGGTTCCAATATGTGGAGAGGATTATACCGGTCTATGCTGGTTAACGTTTGATAGCTTAGAGCAAAACCTTCAAACCCTGTGGATACGGGTACCACACCCCTTTTGGAATGGCAGCATGTGCAGAAATCCTTTGGGGCATGCGGCAACCAATAGGCTTTCATTTATTTCAAAAAGACGTCGACTGTACAATCATAAGACATCGGGTTTCACAGCACGTCACGGCTGACGTTGGATAGGTAGCCAACAACGTCACTGTAGTACAATAGTCATCAGGGGAATAATGTTGCAACATGTATAATAGCGAGCAAAGCTAGTCGGCACCTAACAACCCTCAAAACACCGCCCACCAATAATGAACAAACCGATGCGCAAATCGCAAAAAAGAAACCCCACAATAATTGCGTGCTACCGTACTGCGGCCCGCCCGTAGGTAGACGATGATGTGCACACTTCCTAACATTGCCGCGCGCTTAGGTTCGAGCTAACCAGGAAGCTTTTATGTTACCGCCGGTACCTATCGAATGCAGTGAAGCCGGGGGGCCTTATTATCTTGGTAAAAAAAAACCCCCCGAAAATCTCACTCATCGCGATCGTGACAGCGGGGGAGAGACGAGGACAACAACGAACAATCGTTTTCGTCTTATTTGCATCACGAACCGGCGCAATATACCGAACAAACCGAGGAGTCTAACAAGAAGGGATGGGGTGTGGGGTCCGAATTCATATCTGCATGCGTTTTTGGCCCGACTCAGTATCGTATCTCTTTCCTTATCTACCTACCGTACTTGGTGTGAGGGCGAAAATAATAGTTCCAAAAAGTGCTGCGCCGCACTACCTACTTGGGCACCGCAGGATCCATCCTCCGGGGCTGACCGACGATCATCGACTGACAAAGACGTGCGCTGGGCGTGAGATTCTCACGATGAGGCTGGCCGCCATGATAAGATAGGTATAGAAATGGAGTTCCGGCAGCGCTCAGCCTCGGTCAGCCAGCCTCACGCACACGAGTTGAGGCGCAGTTTTGGGAGTTTTTTTCTTTAAAAAAAGAGAGAAGGAATACGCGCACGGTTTTACTGGTAGCATGGCTGCATATGGAAAAAATATATACAGTTGCTTTCGTGTTGGACACCACCAGCTAGGTAGGGGCGAGTCATGGTAAATAGTGTGGCTACTAATTTCTTCCCCCGTCGTTGAATACGTACCTACTTAGGCCATTGGTCTTATGCGTGATTACGCCCGGCATCGCCCCAGTCTTGCAGGTTCTACCTGAATCCGTGAAAGGTGCTAGCATGCGGTCGGTCGTTGGGGGAAAGGGCGCGGGCGATGTGTCGAAGCTGACACCCTACGTCTTATGGACTTGAGAGCCCTGAATGGTTTATAGGCACTGCTCTGTCCAGATGCTAAAACCAAACTCATACTCCGACATCAAAATTTCTCGGTTGCTTAGCAGACTTATACCACAGAAGGTCTAATTTCCGATGAATATGGCGTTCTTACAGTGCCTCGATTGGCGCACGAAGACCATCAGCGACGACAACGGAGGGCGCGATGACGATCATGAACGGATAGCCTATAATGAACGTATTAACCGCATGAGAAAGAAGGAGTACCCAATGCTTAAAGGTATGTTAAAGTATGCAGCACATCCTTAACATTCTCTGACGATCGCTAGGCTTGACATACCTGGACCATGGCGGAACCACACTCGCACCGAAATCCCTCCTTAAGTCCTTTTGCAACGAGATGCAAAACACTCTTCTCGTAAATCCTCACTCCGATGTATCGAACCCAAGCGCATCTGCCGTAATAATAGAGGAAACGCGGCTTGAGGTGTTGAAGATGTTCAACGCCGACCCGGAGCACTTCGATATCGTTTTCACGGCCAACGCGACTGCCGCCATTAAGCTAGTAACGGAAGGTTTTACTGGAAACGAAGAAGGATTCGATTATTTTTATCATCGTAATAGCCATACGAGTCTTGTGGGTGTTCGGGAGCTAGCGCGTCTTAGCCACTGTTTCGCATCTAATGAAGAGCTGGAGGATTGGCTTACCCACGGAATGGACGGTTTTAGTGAAGAGTTTGGTTCACCGAGACCGACGTTGTTTGCTTATCCTGGGCAGTCGTAAGTGTTCCCTATATCTGACATGTGTCTGAGACATGCGCTGACTCCGTCTCTCCTACTAGGAACATGAACGGCGAACGACTTCCTTTAGACTGGGCAGGAAAGCTTCGCTTCTCACTCCGCCATCCCAAGACTTATACTCTGCTCGATGCAGCGGCTTTCGTGTCCACGAGTCCATTAGATCTTAGTGACCATCTATTTGCACCCGATTTCGTCGCTTTATCTTTTTATAAAATCTTCGGCTTCCCGGACCTCGGCGCGCTGATCGTTCGCAAAGCTGCCGGCCATGTATTCGACAAGCGGAAGTATTTCGGAGGCGGCACCACGGAGATGACCACATGCATCGGCGAAGCTTGGGTAGCTCGCAGGCAGTCAAACCTACATTCCAGGTTAGAGGACGGTACGCAAGCAATCCGCAGTATACTTGCGCTGAAGTGTGCCATCGAAACTCACCGTGAGTTGTTTGGGGGACTTGGCGAGGTTTCAAAGCACACCAGTTGGCTCGCAAAGGCTCTCCATGCTCGCTTGACGAGTCTAAAGCACTTCAACGATGCGCCAGTCTGCCATCCGTACCAGTCTCCCGACTCAACCTACGGCGACCCCAAGACACAAGGAGCGACCATTGCGTTCAATATCTGTAAGAGCGACTCGACATACATTGGACCGTGGCGAGTCGGCGCGTTGCTGCGAGCAAAGACTATCCACGTTCGGACAGGAAGCCTCTGCAATCCCGCTGGCGTTGCATCCGCGCTTGACATGAAGGCTGAGTGGCTGCGGAGGGCGTTCGAGGGAGGGTTTCGCTGCAACACGGCTGCAGACATTTTGGAAGGAAAACCTGTTGGTGTAGTACGGGTTACTCTGGGAGCTATGAGTACCATGAATGATGTTGACGCGCTCGTGGACTGCCTTCGCCAACACTTCGCAGAAAAGAAGGGCGACCTAAACACAGACGTGGGTGGTCAGGTCGAGAAGATAGACTCTGTCGGCGATCCCAGGGAGCCTTCTGCAGTTGCGGAACACCTCGAATACCGAATTACAGAGAGTGCAACCAGCGATAAAGATCCACCGGCGCAAACGTCCGATACACTGAGTTCATGGCTGAGTTTGAGGAAAATCTGGGGGCATTGTCTTTTCGCTGAGGACTAGTTCGTATGCTGGTGGAGTTATGGATATAAAAGTACTGGGTTCCTGGGAGGCGACACGTTCCACCGATACATGCTTTTGGAGGAGGGAGGTAGGTAGGTGCATGTAGATGCGCGTGTCGAATGCGTAGTATAATCGTTGTACTAATAATGACCATGAGTCAAGATTCATCCTCATAGAAGTTCCGTCCAGCTGCTAGAGGCAGAGAAAACCCCCCAAAGTTGATGTGTCGTTTTGTAGGCCGTGACCCAATGTGCCAATATTGGACTTCTCTCAGCTATCGAGGCTAGTCCTAAAACGGAATACGATAGACCTCTCGTGCTCAGGTGCCATCTTTCTAAAGTCAAGCATTTGCATGTACGCGCACACGCAAAAACGTATTAATCACGGGCCGAGGGGATGAGCGAAGACGGCCAAGGATTAATTCATGCAGATAGTGAGGATTGGCGAACGCGGGTGGGAAGGCCCCCAGGTATTGCGTG
Organism: Decorospora gaudefroyi; assembly: GCA_010015605.1. NCBI lineage: Eukaryota > Fungi > Ascomycota > Dothideomycetes > Pleosporales > Pleosporaceae > Decorospora > Decorospora gaudefroyi. The sequence goes on from ML975260.1 coordinate 100,657, forward strand.
GCTGATTAAGGGTGGTGGCCTGTGCGTTGTCCTCCTCAATGGCGCCCGACACAGTATAGTAATTTTCCAAGGGGCACGAATAGGGTTGGGCTCAAGACATCAATTGCGGATCATTATGCCGTCCCACTGAGATTTGCTGGGCTTGCTGTGTTAGTTCTGCGATGTCTGATTATCACTCTTCGAGTGCGGGTAAAATACCTTCGGCCGTCGGATCGCACCACTCAGCTCCTATCCAGATTACGCTCGAGTGGACGTTAATCCTGGTATCACCTGCTCAGAGCTGCATCATTCACATCTTCTTACACCAATACCAATAATTTAATGACTCACTGGACCAATTGCGCAAGGATCTGGGGGACCGGAACGAGAGTCCTGCATTCTTAGACGTTCGAGACCATCCGCGATGGCTGCATCGGTAGGGAAATGTGCAATGAACATGCATGGTCTTGCAGTTGAGGCTCGAACCGCGGAGTATGAACTGTCATCGGTATAGAAGAGGCTCTGCAGTGCAGATCTGATTGGTAGACTGGCTATGGGCTCCTTGCCGTTATCCACTGTGCAAGGGTTACCGAAACTCGAAATGCAACGATTGCGGCCGCAAATAATGTGTGTGTGTGTGACTGTGAGTGTGTGAGTGTGTGAGTGTGTGTATGTGTATGCGGCATCCGTCGCTCTTTTGCAGGACCTATACGCATTCATAGAGCCGCCATACCCGGGAAGGCTGGTGGACTGGGAAGATCCCAAAAGACCAGGGGGCCGTTGAAAGCACCCACTCAAGATGTATACAAGTCATCTTCTCTACTGCATCAGCTTCGGATATGCCCATTTTCAAACAGCAGCAAGTTTGATGCCTTGGAAAGCGAAGCTACCATAACCAGTAGGGCGCCATCCAAGGCGTATGCCGGCTTTCGAGAATCATCCCAGTTGAGGCATGTTTCTCCGTGATCTGCGAGGCGGTATTGACTAAGTAGTTTTGCATCCGTCGAGCACATTCGTTGATGGTTGCGACCGCGTAAGCGAGTGCGGGTAAGGTGGCTATCAGAAGTTGGATCTGAGTGCTATAAGCCGCTAGGGAGCGAGGAAACGCGCCGACCCCATTGAATTCGCTCGTATGCCCCTGGAGGGTTCATGGAACAAGCCATTTCTTTCGTAGGGCTTCGCTCTATTCTTTCTTTCACCGCTGTCCTTGTGTATCATCGAGCCGCGGAGCCCTACTCAGCCTACCTAAGTGCATCGGCACCGAAGTACTCCAAGGCGGCCCGACCCATGAATAGTCCTCCAGAAGATCCTCGTCATAGGATCCACTCGTGTGCCTTGAGACACGTCGGCTAGCCTGTGCGCGACCGCGCTCGTGGATGATGGAGGTGGGCACTGTTCGAGTCCGCTTCGTCATAGCACTCTGAGGCTGTGAAGCCCTCAAGGGATCCAGTCATCATAACGCGACTGCAGGCCTTGTAGTCGAAACGGATATCTCCTACGATGGAGTCTGCCTGTTGCTAGTCTCACCAAAAAAGGTGTTGATGACTTTCCAATTCGCTGATAGACGACAGCGACGGCCGAAGCTACGCGGCACTGAGCGAGTGGACTCGGAGCTTTCGTCTCGGGATCCGACTGCCGGCATGGATCGCGCCTCAGATTGAGGCATCGCAGTAGTATGTACCGTCCCGAATGCTGCGCACTTCGCCTTTCTTCGTCCCAAAAAGGTCCCTGGAGGATTCTGCACCATTCCTAGTCGGTTATTGCTCACCGGAGAGATTACCGTCGCCCTCCGCCTTCCGCCTTCATACCATCGAATCTCATCTCTCACTACCGTCAACAACCCCCGCGTCCAGACTCTTACAACTGCCTTGCCAGTGTTGGGACCTTAGAAGTGAGGCGGTCGTTGGCACCGTCCTCCATGCTAGGCGTAATCGCAGCACGACGCCGGTCAGATGCTGCTGGTGTCTGTACTAGCATCATTCCTTTGCTAAGATTTCGAGTAGGCAGGGCGTCCATACGTGGGTACGCCAAACGTTTTCGAAAGTTCCCTTCGACCATCCATCAAGTACAACAAGTCCGGATAACTAACTCGTTAGCGACGCAAGGTCTCCAATCACTGGTCTCTCTGTTGCGTCGACAAGGGCTCCGCTGATGAGCTGGCGTACGATCTGCCTCGCATTCAGCCTGCCGTGCTACCTCTCCATCCTCGTTACTCCCTTCATCATCGCCTCTCTCTTGTGACTCAACGAAGTATCCTCGCAAGATCAGAACTCCTTCGTCTTGGCCACTACCATAAGAGACTGAAGAAGACGTTGGCGCCCTCGTCTCTCATATACCACCCACCGAATCAATACGTGGAGTATCGCATTGCAGAAAGTCCAGGATGGCGTACGAAAATCCTTCTCGCGATGACGAGCACTTGACAGGCTTCAGTCAACATCCCCATCACCCAGAGACCTCGAATTTCCTCGCGCAAGACTCCTCCTACTTGCCGAACGTCGCCTACGATAACAGGCAGTCGAAGCTCGATGTAGGTTACCCCGCGTGCGTTTCCCAGGATGGCAGTTTGGCCTCCAACACCCAGCTGCTCTCTCTGAACGTAGATGCGGGGTACAACAATACGAATGCTGGGGTTTTCCCGGGATCGAGGGTATACGGAGCAACAGGTGGTTCGAACTGGTCAGGGGTACCATCACCATCGGTACCGGGTGACTCCTATCATCCTTACAGCTATGAGGACTCCTCTGTCATATGTCGAGACTATGCCGGGTCAAGCTCGATGTGTTCCGAGACAAGAAACGGCTCCAACGAGACAGGACCAAGGTGGGGAGTGCCAGACTACAGTACCTCGCGAGACGGCGGCCAGCGCGAGACGGCTCAAGGGCGTGGCTCTGGCATGACAGCTCCTGAAATTACCGGAAACGAGTACTCTGTTGCCGTCAGCCAAGAGGAAGAATGGAGCAGGCAGTCTGGTGGCCTTTGTACTTCCATCCCACCGAATAGCAACCAGGAAGTGTGGAACAACACAGGACCCTTCAATCAATCCTGGGACCATTTTCTAAAGCTCGGCCAGCAGTCAAGATCGGATCGGGGCTACGGTGACCCGCCGACCGTCTCCAACAACAGACTTTCGGTTGATGCAAGTACACCAAGTGAGACAAGCTACGAGGGGTACTGGGCGTCCGAAGCGACCACTGCAAAGACATCGCAGACCTCATTCAATCCAGAGTACCAAGGATTTATGGGAAGTCATTCAACACTGCGACCTCCTTCGAGAAAGGATGGTAGATCGCCCTCTCCGCGCCGCCGATCAAGACCGTCGTTAAACTCGGCAGCCAGCCACCCTTATGCCAGCGGGCCTAGGTCCGCTGTGGAATGTACAAGCTCACGAGGGATGAGCCTCTCAAGGTATGTCGAGACTGACCGCAAAGATGGCATGCTCGCTGAACAACAGGTAGATCATCGAGCGCTCGCCAGTCCGCCACTCAGAGATCCGGCTCTCCATGCACACCTATTTCTCCAAGTCCTACCGACGCAGACGGCGAAGTTTCCGAGGGGCACCACGTGTGTGACTGCGGCATCAGTTTCACCGGCTTGTATGGCAAGTCCAATCTTCACCGCCACCAGCGGTTAAAGAAGTGCCATGTCGAAGGCCAAGACGAACAGCAGTATGAGTGTAAAGCCGCCGGCTGTTCTAAAAGATACAAGCGTCAGGACGCACGTGTGAAGCATTATCGCAAGCACCACCCAGAGCTCGCCCCTGGTCCAGTACTGCCCCGGCCACCGTACCAGTAGTTGTGACCATCCGCCAACGGACGGACCGGCGACTCGGGCTAAGAGCAAAGAAGTCGTGAGAGAAGAGTGTGACTGTGTGGAAACAAAAATGCTTTTGTCGGAACGATGGACACGAGTCGTGCGTATAGCCCGTCCTAGGAGAGCGTTGATAGGGCCTGGTGGGCCGTGGCGGGCTAGTGTTGATGAATTCTTTCCGCCTGGGTCATGTCTCTTTCTATGCATTTTGGTCATATTTCCTTTGCTTGGGAGTTAGGTGTTGTCTCGGTGTCGTATTCTTAATGTTCCGCTCACAGCAGGCTGCTCGTCCGTTAATGGCTCTCATTCTTTCTTCTGAAACATCCCATCGCTTGACATTACAGTCGATGATACGGTCAGACTTGGGGTGACTGGGATTCATCTTGAATTGCTTGTTGTTTATGCTTCAGTTTCAGCGATGGGTTTTCTGGGTTCGGCGTTGTGGGGTTAGGTATACGTCATGTTCAAAATGGAAAAAGATGGGAAGGTGCGAGCAAGTCGACTGCACGTAGCTCAAGATCGGAGACAGGCCTCGTGTACGAACGTCAAAGGAACGACATGGCGATTTGTTTTTGGTTGGGGACGGAAGAGTGAGGGTCCGTGATGATGGAGGTTGAGGAGGAGCAACGTTGCCACTAAAGCAACTCGGATCCATCGGACGGACGAGCTGCGCACGCCATCGCAGCGTCACCAAAAGATGCGGTTATCGCCCTCGAACCATTTTAGGTCGCCTGAGAAACACATTCAGCTTCATTTCAGTATCTAATCAAGGACCTGTCATGCGCTGGTGATCTGCACGGACTGTTACCGTACAGCTCGCTTCACTTCCAGGATCGCCGGTGCCTTGGAGGTGCAACCAACTCTTGCGACCTACCGCCTCAAACACGGTGACATGTGGATACCGTGCAAGGTGGGCGTACCGCGAGGGTCATTCTGAGACTGTTGTCTTTTGAAGAGAAGGAGATATGGTATGATCGTGAGATGTGTCCCTACCCGGGGTCCTAGCTGGTGCGAGCTCGAGCGACGCTTTCCCTAAGCAAACTCTCATTTCCTCTGCCGGAGATGCACTTACCACCGCCATCTTTGACCGACCACTCGTATCATTCTGCTATCTTATTGCATGGTACGGCTTTCACATTTATTGATTGTGGTGAAGGCATCCGGTCAAGTCCTCCTTCCATCTGGGCGACATGGCGACGAATGATTGTAGGTAAGCGCTCCACCTCGTTTTCTCTTCGACCAGTACATTGCGCGGGCGTTCTTCTCAGGTGTATAGCATAGCTGAATGGTTTTTAGGCACCGTTGGAACGGTCTGTACTGGTTCAACACAACGTCGCCTCTTCATGCATAGCCTTTGGACAACACCTCTGGTGCTTGGTTCAGTTCCACACAAGGTTTATGGCTACCGCAACGATTATGAGGCGAACCACTAGTGCATATAAGCTCAAGATGAGCGATTTCAGGATGCCGGTAAACCCGAAAGTGAAAGTCATCAGCATATGCGCCACGCTGAATACACCGCTCTACTCAAGGGCATACATACATGCATGGCACTTAGAACTTCCTCTCGACAAGCAGGTATGGTGCCCATCGTTGGGTGTACTTGAAGTGAGCCCAAAAGCGCACTCACGGCCCAACGCCCAGTCACCACATTCTACGCGCACTTGATGCAGGCATGGACATTTTATATGTGGACTCTTGAGCAAAGCATCTTTTCGATCTCACCGAGAGCTGATATTTCGCTGGGTCGCCCCGAGCTACCTACCGGTACGAGTCAGAGCCACACATTGCAAATTCGCTTAATTAGGGTAAGTTTACTGGGGTCTTGAGCGAGCAGCTTTTGCCACATCAGGGGCAAATAGCACCATCAGCGTCGACGTCGAATCCGCACGAACTGGTTGGATGTCATCGGAAATGGAGAGGGAGGACTCATAGGATGAGCTGTCGCGTTATGCCGCTCGGTTACCTAAACTCGAGCTCAGAAATCCTCTCGCTCCGTCCATCTACGGAGTACTATGACACGACACCATTGGGGCCTAACGCCACAATATGAATGATGTGGCTCTCCTAAACTCTAAGTTGCTGTACTAGCGACACAGCTTCGACTCATATCTTCGACGGCCTCTAATAGCCACTCTGACTCCTTCACCAGGTCTCCACTCGTATGCAAGACGTTGAGGAGCATACACTACATGACTGTCTACTACTTTACAGAGGAGCGTGACTGGACTGAGATCGCGAGAATAACTGGGATTGCGTGGAAACACGTCGTTCTATGCAAGCCGAAATGCTTACGGGGCTATTTTGTATGCAGGTCGTATTCGCATCCTGCGTCTTCGTCGAGATCGATGCGACCAGACGATGAAGCGAATCGAAAAGGAGGGCGCTATTTGGGCTTCGAGACACTACGAGTCGATGGGGAGAATTCGCCCAGCTATTGAGCAAAAGCCACTGGCCGTCATGGCAGCGGGTTCTTCATCCGCTGTTACACAGCTTCTACTCGTTCTGGCGTCTGATTGATCGCTCAAGTTGATCATGCAGCGTCGTGTGTGTGTAGTAATCGGTTTGCATGCGTATATGTTCGAGAACCGATACTGTTTTTGCCGTATATATACGTCGGGCTATGAAGTTGGGTAATACCGCGTTCAGGATTCAAAGATATCCTAAGGAAGGGGAGAAGGCGGGCCACAATGCTTTGGGCACGCAAACCCCGGAGGCTGGGCTGGATTGGGTACAAATCGTTGCTCTAGTCGGTGAATCGTTGCCAACGGGCGTGAAGCAGTATGTGCTGTCGACTCGAAAGACTCTGATAGAACCTGTCTTTGATGCCTATGGTTGTTGACATCTTATAGCAAATCGAAACGTCGAGAATGACAGTGTTGAGTTTCGCCTCGCTTACTGATTGATAGGCTAGTAGGCTACCGCTATGTGCATGATGTCTTGCATGATGCAGGGCAGGGCAGGCATCGCGGCGGTAGCAAATGAGGCACTTGCTGTGAGCTTCCATTGACACATCAACGCCACTTCTAGCAAAAATTTCAGATGGCATAGAAAGAATTTTGGCTATATGTGGCGACGAACGTCTCGGGTTGACCGAAGAAATGCTTGAGCTAGCTCACTACCTAAATCGCATCTGCACAGCCACTTGATGATGTATTTCCCGTATTTGGTTGGCGTCATCTAATAAGTCTGTTCAGTAGTTACCTCCATCTCACCATCACGACACATCTCCTGTTCGATACAGAAAATCTGGAAACATGTTAAAAACTCTTATTTCACGCTCGTTGAATGAAACCAAAGCTCTTAACATACGGCTGAACTTCCAGGGCATATGATCGCATATACACCGGTTTACCAGCCCCATTAGCAGCTGAAACGTGGGAGACCAGTTCTCGATATGGCATAAATGTTTTTTTGCAGGACAGTGGCGAGACACGTACAGTCATATACTCAATGGGAATATGGTGTATGTACGGTCCATCCGGCAACCAATCGACCCAAGCTGCCAACTACCCACACAGCATGGCCTCCACGCGTCGAGAACATGGAAGTCGGTGGCGACGTTTTCTGGGCTGTCGCCTCCCAAAGGTCTACTTCGAATCAGAAGTGAAGGAATGTCCCTCCAAGTAATGCTACTGCATATCCTGAAGGGGTACCGCTGGGTCATTGGATACAACACATCAACGAGTCTGGGAAGACAGGGTTGCCAACCGGCTTGTATTACTAGGCAGCCTTCGAAGCCGTCTATCAACGATGACTCTAACGAATGAATCATCGACGCCTCCACATAGCAGGCAGCGGACCAGCGGAGAAGCGATAGGGGACACACGCTACCCCCCATATATAGGTCATGGGCCTACCGATACGCTTGCAAATCGAAAGGCTTGCTTTCCTCTCCAAACCAAAAGATCTCGACAGAGGACTGTGCAATAATGAGAGTCGACCAAAAGAAAGCAAATGACTCCGCGAAAAGGAAATACCGCCTGATCATCTCTACATACCGGCACCGCCATCGCCTCACTTTATCCCTTAACGCTCAGACCACCATTCTCGTCCCAGGCATTGGCATGAAGAAGTAAAACACCACCATGCACTCTGAGACGCTTCAGCCACGTTACACTGGGCGTGCCTATCCGTCTACCCCTCTTTTGTGCTGCGTACCACATCCATAGTGTTTGCGCAGTAGAACCTCTCGCGGTCCGCACGATTCTCTTCGAGGTCGACAGGCCACTTTCTTTCGCTGTTGGTGCCCGAATCAGGTATCGAAACGGAGTGCTTATCGCACCCTACCGAGCCATGGTGAAAAGGGAAGGGGCCGTCCGTGCTTGCTCGCCCTTGGTAAATTCGGTGCCGGCGTCGCTTAGGTACGGTAGCTACAGTACTAGTCTCCACTCTAACTCTCAGACTCGATTCTAGCTTCCCATATCCTCAATGTCGTTGCCTCCCAGCGGCATCGAGGCTGTCCATGGATCCTATACCGATGCGTTGCGGTGTGGTAGCTGCTGCCTGGGCGACCGCCTGTGGTACGGCAGCGGCCTCCTGTTGAGACACATCGCATTCCGTCGAACCGATGCCACCTGAACGACACCCCATCAATACACGCAGCGACACCAGCAGCGACATCGAAGATGTTCAACGAAACGTATAAGCAAACGCCGAAAGAGATATACAGAGGAAAGAGCCCGTGCAGGCAACGAGTGTTCTTGGTGCTGGAGGCTAGCACCCATCCGTCAACGTCATAAAAGGAACGGAAAGAGCAAAGTTGAGGCATGTCGGGCCTAGTGTGCATCCTACTACATAAGAGATTGGAAAGTGCGTTGTCGCTTGTTGTGAGAGCGTAAGGCTACTCAGGCGAAACGCGAAAAACTAAAGAAAGGCATCAAGAAAAAGAAGTACAGGAGTAAGAGATAGTCGTGGCATCGGGCGTCGTTGCTGATGACGATAGGTTTTAAGAGTGGGTGTCGTTGGCTTGCTAATCCAGATGATATTCACCCGGTCCAACTGGAGATATTCCTCAGGTCGTCATCCTGACCACCACCTCCCGACCTCTTCCAAGGTCCTCGAGCCACATATGGGCTAGCGCGCTCAGGATGACACTTCCTGTAGTGCCTCACTCGAGCGTCATTCCTTTTGAAGGAAATGTCGCACCCGCTTTCGCATTCATACCGCCCGTGCTGGCCATGATAAAGCTTTTTGTGTCTTCGGAGATTCCCTTTCCGGTAACTGCGAGTGAATACACTTTCACAGCCGGTCTCAGGGCAATGCAAAACGTCTGGAGCATCGGCACCAAGCGAAGAAGCTTCCGTGGTAAAGGAAACTGTGGAAGAGATGTCCCTCTGCACTGGTGGGGCCACTAAGCGGTCCGGTTCTGTCACGTCCCCTGGAGATATCCCGCTGTCGAGATAGTGTTGAACAAGGCTTAATGGTCGATGTCCGGGTAGGGGCCCGTAGGTACCGAAATCCTGCTCCTGTTGAACGGGTTGACCAGGGTGGGTGTCATACGGACGCTCAGTCAACCAGCTCTCGCCGACAAGCCGCATGTTCGAGGGACCCGTAGATGACATCGATGTGATGAGACCGTTGACCATCACGTAACTCGAATCGGTGTTGACATTCTCAAATGTCAAACGATTGGTATCCGAGGTTTCTTCTGAACCTATACACTGGTTTGCAGCGTGGGCCTGGAATTCAGGAGGTATGATATTGGGCTGGCAGAACCATGGCTCGTCTCTCCTCAAGTTCACGTTGAGATTGTTCAGGTCGACCGGATCGGAGATCGCTTCAGGTTCGTTGTCCATGCCATCGAGAAGATCTTCGAATTCAGCCTGATCCGAAATGGAATGATCGACAAATTGAGGCACGGGGCCGTGGTCATAGAAAGGCTCTCCATGCGTTTGCTGCCCGGTATTTGCAGCTTGTGGTGCCGGGTATGCGTTCTGACCGATCCCTGTTTCCGACCAGCTGAAGCCCTTGAGGTCCTGCTCGGCCTGTGGGAGGTCGGCATGTCTGTAATGATTAAAGGCAACGTTGATGCCATACGAGGGGTCCTGCCCGCCCACCGGAGGCCTATATGATTCGGCTCCGATGTCCATGCCTTCCAAAGTATCGGCTGTAGACTGCGACTGGGCGATTCGAGAGAAAGGATCGGACGACTGATCTATGGACCAGGCAGAGACGTCCCCCTGTCCATCAGGCTCTCGAATACTGCCGCCGCAAACACCGGAAGCTACGTCGTCCACCCCTTGGGAAGTGCCCCATGAGCCGTTGCCGAAGTATTGGTTTGGCGGGAACTGATTGTTGCGTTCCGTTCGATCGCGGCGGCCCGTCATGTTGTTGGGCGGAAGGATGGAGGGTCTTGCAACTGCAAGGTCTCTTCCCCAACGTCGATTCTGCCGACGGCGATCTGAGAGTCGAAGTTGTATAAGATGTGGCGAAGCGGTCAGCGTTGTTTCCGAAAGAGCGATGCGATGCGATGAGATATTGAAGTCGATATGAGTCCTAGGAGGGACTCTCCTTGGGCTTATCGAGGGCAGCCGAACTTCAGGCGTACGTCCGGCTGGCGTGACGGTTGGTTCGTGAGGAAGTATCAACAAAGAGGAGCCGTGAGCGGACCTGATCGGACTAGATGCGTTGTTGCTTGGTTGCGGGTGCAAGAAGGCCTTGATCACACAGCCAGCCTGGTGGCTTGCAAGGCTGGAACTAAGGGACGTTCCGGCCGGTGTCGCTCAAGAAAGTTGTATCGCCCGTGCCAGACAAGAGTCTTCAAACGAAAGACTGCTGCCGTGCTATGTGCCCGGACGCTTTGGAAGAGGGGGAGCAGCAGGAGGCGGAGGAGGAGCTGTGTTAGGAGCTGCGATGTTGGGTAGCACGACCACGGCGACTTTCCAGCAACGACTCTTGTTCCTGTACCGGATTGCAACACGTTCCAATCTTGGCATGCCCTACCACTGTAGTCTTCGGCTCTCTGTGGTATAGCTGTCGACGAGGGACAGGTTTCGAGCTCGAGCACGATGCGGAAGCGATGGTAAAACGAATTACCAGGTCGGAGGTGGGCGAGATGAAGAGAAGAAGTGGGAGGAAAAGGGACGGTCGAACGTAGACGACGGATTCTACACGTGAGTGCGGTGGAGGACTCAGGCCAAGGACGCGGTTAGTGTCGAAGCAGAGTCGGATCGCAAGACGCCGTGTCATCACTTTGGACAGCGCGTCACAACACATCGGCGGCTTAGCTCCTTACGATGGTCCTTCCGGAGCTTCGCATTTGCCAGACATGCACACATGGGTTCCGACAGCTTGACGCTGATGCGACGTTGTTGTCAATTACCTACTTTCCCATATACGGTATACCATTACGATATGGTCGGACGGCAACCTCCTAGCTCCCGGGCCAGTCGGGCACCGTTGTAGGTATGGCCGAGATATCAGGTCCACTACACACAGCCAACAGTCGGTGGGCAGAAGCCTCACGTTAGGTGGCTGTGTGGGAATTGTAACGTTCCTATTTGCCCTGGCTGACAGCGAGCTCAATCCGCCCGGAAGGACGAGTTTAACGATCATGTGCGAAGGGACAGCCGTCAGAGCAAAAAGTGACTAAAGCAGCGACTACTAGCCAGCGATACGCATAGAGGGCTGACCGGTCGCTATGGGCGAAACCGAACAATGAATGGACAAAGGTTCACACCGGGGATTGGAATTGTTCTACGTTTGGGCGTCCGGCTCCTTTTAATCGGGACGCAAAACTCCGAGTATCAGCCATTTATCACCTACGGAGTACACTAAACGCTTTCTCGACGTGCATAGATGGGTTGCCACACCTCGCTACACAGCTATGGCGTCTGCACATCCGAGTCGGGTGGCGGAGCAGCACGCAGACGCGGGGTCATTATTCTGTTCCCACCTGCCGGCTTCTGCCACGAGTCAACCTTCAGCAAAGCTCGCGGAGAAGGTGGCTATTAATGACATTGCGATCGAGTTGTGAACTTGTGATCGGATGTCAAATCCCGCACAAGCCTTGAATGTGCCCTAGGTACCCCTGATGCTTCCTACCTGCGTACCAAAGCGTTGGTGTGTTGGATCGGCTCGGCGTGCAAGGGCACCAAGCCGCCGGCGTCGAAGTGCCTCAACTGTACGAAACACTACATACATCGGATCAACCAACCGCTCGCAAAGCCGGCCACTGAGAGGGCTTGCGCATGTCTGTCTCCCCGCAGACCACGACTCCACAGCGTATGTAGGCTGATCACACCCAGCAACGCCTGCAGCTCGCTGTGGGATAGGTAAATCCCACCGAGAAGCAACCGCTGCTCGTGCTTGCCCGCCGTGAACATGGCTGCCGGCTGACATGATTGGCCAGAAGTTCAATACTTTATGAAACCAAGTCTGCATGCTGTTAGTGTCACGACATGGCATGAAAATATTGCGCCTGTCACCCACGACGGATCATCCGAATCGAACATGGGATGACCTTGTAGGGAAATCTGATCGATCTTGCGTTGCACCGGTCCCCTTGCGCACCAGGAGCGACCAAAAAACAAACTTTCTCGAGGCCTAATAGAAAAAAGCCATCCCATTGTCTAAGCATCTATCGCTGCAGTCAGGTTCCTAGCATGCATCAATTGGCAAGCACCATGCGCGACACAAGCTGAGCCAGCCACCAATACTGGCTTGCATCCCATCCTGCAGACTACCGAGGCCGTCGCTAAGTACTCGAAAACCCCACATGTTGCTGCGCATGCAACCAGCCGTTCTGCCGCACTTGCAAAAAAATTTGGTTTGGAAAACACATACCATTATTTTGCGTATGATCGGAGGTTAACCTGGCGCTTCCTAAATTGACATTGGAGCCGCGTCAGGTGACCGCAAAGGCTAGCGTGTCGGACAGGTCGGCACGTGACAAGCATGGCGTCAGGTCGACAAATACATATCCCAATGTGGTCTTTGCAATAGATCAATGGGATCGATGCCCATGGCTTCGGCTCTGTCCCGCCATCAGAAAACCATGCCGGCGCACTTGGGAGGCTCCAGGGTCATGTGCGGGTTGACGCGGAATTATGGCTACGCTATCCACGCGCGATACATGTTGGAAAGACTTCCACGGCCGCTTTCCCATTAATAATTTGTCGGCCCTCCACTTTCTGTCTGCACTAGAGTTCCAGGGGCCACCTTCTGACAAGCGATCGCGTTCCGCTCCGTGGATGGAGATAACAGACACAGTTTAGGGGGTCATGGGTCACCCATGAGGGACGTTCAAGCTGCATGGAACGTACGATGATTTTCCTTCATTTCCCTGTCAAGACTTTCCTAGCACACCGCTGCTCCGGAGCGGCGGTCCATGTCTACGCTACAGCGGCAAGAAGTACTGATAATCTGGCCGTGGAAGCGCCGGACGTAAAGCAGAGCCGCACTACGATGTTTCCGGGAAGATCTACTGTCTACCGCCTCATTATTTTACAGGCTACCCTTGTTGTGGGCTTCAGCGGCAGGGCGTCATCGATGATCCAATGCGCACGCCCATAGCGCACTCCGCCTGGATGTTCAACGAGCAAGCCGGCGATGCCGCACTCCGAGCCTGCACAGCACGAGTCTAGAGTCTTCTGTCAAAGACTTTCTATTATTGCAGCCAGATACACCGTATCACGACGTCCTGCTAGTCATATTCCGCTTTGACCAAGCACTTCGTGCATTTGTTCCATCCCAGACGGCAACGAATGAAGGGCTGACACAAGCCGACATGGCACCACCGTGTATACAGTATATACCATTGCCTGTAACGGGAAACGCCGGACCACATCTAAAGATCTACCATGTCCTTCCACGCAACTCTGTAAATGCAGCCGTGGAGAATGCCCCGCCGCAGTGTCGGTAGCAAGGGGATTTACCCGTCCGTGGAGCCCCAAAGCCTTGATCTGTCAGCCAGCCCGGCCCAGCCGGAAAAAGCTCCAAAAGAAGGAATAACCCCCGACGTCGTTGGACCCGCAGTACCGCGATGCTTTTCTTTTTCCACGGCGATGTGCGTATAGTGGTGCGTACACATGGCGATCGCGCCAGGATTTATCACTCAGATTCACTATAGCAGGTGGGCGGGGCGTCGGAGCTTCGCTTGGCCCACTGCAGGGTTGTGTGGACAGTATATCCGTAGTTACTCAGTCGCCATGTCCTTGCGGCGATCATGTCCAAGGAAGATGCCCCGTCGCACTTCCTTCCATCGAATTTACAATGTGCGTAACCGCACGGTCCGCGGATAGCATCACCTTCCTAGCGCTTCCAGTGCGTGAGCCAGGGCCTCATTCCCGTTTTACAAAGGGACTTGCGCCATTACCACAATCAAAGATCGCCGCCGCTTTATCAGGCCAAACAAGTAAAAGAAATATGGCTAGCCCTGGTAGCGTAGGAGAAGTTTCAGCAGGAACATCTGTCTGCTGCCTTCCGCAATATGCACATGCGCGACGACAGGAATAGCTGGCAATCCTGAAGTCTGTGGTCCGTATTATTATTGCATCGATGGGCATATCTGCATCAGCCGCGTGACGACTCCTCACCTCTGCCTGCGCTTGTTACTCCCAGCATAAAAAATGCCAATACCAGCCAAGAATTTCGAGCAGGCAAATCCTTCACCGAGCTCTTGCAGCATACACGCCGGCAGTGGAAAGCAACGACACTCGCACTAGCGAGTCCTTACGGACTCGCATCCCAGCTGAGACCCTCGAATGTGTTCTAAAAACATCCGCAAGACACGATTTAACGTTTCGCTACCGTAACCTCTTACACGGCAAGCAGGGTCCTATGCAATCATGCTAGCAATATGTAGCTACGTTACGCCATGAGCCCTTTTGGATGTAGCATGCAGATTCCCTTTCCACCGCAAGCCCTACGCCCTGGCTAATAACGTTTGACACGTGGAGATGCGATGCAGCAGGGCAGTTGGTGCCACCAGGCCGCATGCTTGGCTTGACGGTTAGGGCACGCCGCTATAACAGTATGTATCACGACGGCTTTTGCGGTGTGACGACTTGACCTCAGCCACAAATCGTGATTGGACGTCGATAGAGCCGCATTGGAGCCTGAGGCACATCGCTCGTTCCGGTCATGGTTGCAAATACGAGGTGTGGCTCTGGGAGCCCGGAGGCCGGCGCTCGTTTCCATTGCGGCACAGCAGTGGCACGGTCTGATGGACGAATTGGATTGATTTAATTATGCTACGATACTGCAAGAAGGTTTCCAAAAGAAACATCCAAGTTATAAAAGTTATATACAAGAAGTAAGAGGCGGCCATGCGTCGTGAAAGGAGAAAAAAATAAAATAAAAATCGTCGAACCCCGCTCCAGCGAGCCCCAGGACGCAATGCAAACCATCTCGTTCAACGGTGGGAGAAATCAATTCCAAAATTCGGGAAGCGCGAGCGAACCTTTTTGTAATAAACCACCAGTGTGGCGGGGAGAGAGATATCCAGCTCCCCGATCTGCGCCACGACACATCTAAGCGTCGTAGCCGATCATAAGAGAAGACAATCAATCGCGTACTAGCGCGCAGAACTACTTGGTCCTCTTCTTAGACTTCGCATCGGGCCTGCGATGAACTTCCCACTCGTGTTTCTTGCACGCATCGGGGCGGTTGAACAGCTTTTTGCAGTCGCGACATATCCTGTCCACGAGCGATTTTGGCGGGTTGTGGAAACGAAGGTCGTGCCTGCGTAAGTTTCCTTTGCGGTATCTGTGGGTGTACGTATTAGCACATGTTTGTTCTATACATCGTGTGTTCTCATGGGGTATGGGTGAGCTGCTTTTCGCGTACCTTCCGTTGAACCAGGTGTTGCATCCTGAGACGGGACAGCACTCTGGTGGGTAAGCAGGGCCGCTGGGGACCACCACTTCGGGAAGAGGCTGTGGCTGACGCTCTTCGTAATGAACGGGCGCGGCATGGATGGGCACCGGCGGTTGTCGCTCCGCGGAATGGTGGACGTTGCGAGAGAGCGGTACTTGATTGCGTCGCTGCTGAACGTTGCTGTTGCTTGCTATGCTATCCCTAGCCGTATTCGGCTGGTGACTAGGACGATGATGCCATCCTCGCCTCTCGTCACTTTCATACACACCCAGAGGAATGTCCGACGGGCTGTACCACCTATGATCTGGTTCCGGGAACGAGTGCCAATCGCCCATAGCGTACGGTGCGACGCCAAGGCCTGGCGACGATATACCTGAAGAGAAACCGGATCCATGTTGGAGATTGAGCTGTGCTGCGCCAGCATTCGGGGCATAAGCGCTGCATTGCTGTGTAAGGCTGAACTGCTGTGGAGAACCAAACGATGAATGGTGATGATAGCTTGGCGTTGCGTGGTATGGATGAGACCCTTGCCAGTGGTTTTCATCATGAGATGAAACCAGGTCTTGAGGTGAAATCGTGCCATCCGAGTAGCCAAGATGTCCGTAAGCTTGTGATCCGGAGCCATCATCGAGGTGGGTGGTGACCGGGGAGATGGCGGTCGGCGATGACTCTTGCGATTGCGCACCGCTTCCCATGACTAGGAAAGGAGCAAATGGCGATCCACTGTTCACGTTCCGGAGCCCCTTAGGACTGTTCATCGGTGTGGGTGGTGGTTCCGCACCGTATCTCATGTGTGAATGTCTCCACATATTCGTTGCATGAGCATGTGAGAGCGAGGCCTGATATTCTTCCGCGGCGTGGGGAAGATTATTGGTCTGTAGCTCTGACACATCGTCTCCTTGGAGCTCATGAAGAATCTCGCGAGACCCATGCTCTGGCAACTCCTGAGTCGGCGAGGGGGGAAGCTCATACCGCTGGTACGGCGGTGGCGGCGGCCCGCCATGAGAGGCGCTCCCAGTACGTCGAGGATACATTCGATGAACTTTTGTCAGGAATCGACAAATTTTTCGAAGACTGCTTCGGTGCTTGGGCGTGGATGCACTATACGGAGGAGGGCAATCTTCTTCCACAGAATCCACCGGAGGCCACAGGGACGCGGAAGCCTTCGAATGAATGTAGCTGTCCACCGGGGCTGGCGACTTGGGAATATGATAAGCGAATGATCTGGCACCGGGCCGGGACGTTTCGTGAGTAGTATTGTGGTTGGGTGAAACGATGCTGAGCACTTGTCAGCACAATGCACCAAGCACGGAAAATCACACTGGACGGGCTACGAACTCACGTAATTGACCAGCAACGCTTTGTTTCAAAGTGGATGAGCATTTTGCAGACACGAGGAGTCTCTCCAAATATGTGACATTCGGTCGTCGAGGAGGACCTTATCTACTCTAACCGCGATGGCACAAACTGGAAGTCATGGCTGGAGGAATATACTACTTGCCGTACGGTAACAGACTGGGTTGCGAAGTGCATGGAGGAACAACTGCAGCGCAAAGCAACCACGACTCCATGAAGCTGTCTCCCCTGCTCGAAGGACTCTGTTGCAGCCCAACCATCCGAGTATTGTTGGCGGAGGTCGCCGCCCACGAAGGGCGAAAGTAAGGCAAAAGGGCGGCCAAGGCCATGATATCGCGCTACGCGTACCTTGAAAGGCGCGGTGTGACACGTCTTCGTCCGCCTCACCAGAGGACACCAAGGTCTGACCATTCGGAGCTCTCCGTACCATCGCAGCGAGGAGATTGGATGAAGGTGGGCGCGCCGTGTAGTGCTTTCACCTACGACTAAAATCGCTTCGCCAAGCGAACGTAGGAGACGGTTGGGTATGTCAGCGCCGATGTCTAGCGGTAGGCAAAGAAGGCAAACCCAGGAAGCGTCACATGCTTGCCAAGAGAATATGCCAATGCAAGAATGATGTGATCTAGGCGCGGAAAGACATAGAGTTCTGCCGGCTCTCTGGTGTATTCCGTGGCCAAGGATAGGAATTTTGAGATGCCGGCAGCCCCGGACTACTTCGAATGAGGCGAGGATCAGCTCAACTGGAATCAGACAGGCGGTGTCGGCTACCTTGGTGGATGTCGGCCGCCAAAGCCTCTGAGAGTCCAGGAGGACAAACATTGTTGTGTGCAGACAAATCCATGGCCGGCGTGGGGTTGACCAATGACCAGTATCCGGGCGATTTAGGAACGGGGAATCGTTTTGCTTTCGACTCAAAGCATCGTTTGTCGGAAATTCGCAATTGCCAGAGCTTCTCAAATCTAGCTGAAGGCGTAGCTTTGCTATATATCTTCAAGATTTTAAGAGACTGGACCCAACCAAGATTGCCTAATCCGCAGATTGATAGGCGCAGCCCGTCGAATCTGCCTCGAATCTGCCTTGAGATCGGGCTGTGGCAGTAAGTGGGCACTGTGGCAGAGATCCGGTGAAGTTATCGCACAGCCTCGCGGATTCAAAAGACCTCAGGCCGTCCTACGTCCAACTTCGCTGGAGAGAGACGTCCATTGCGAAACGTGTAAGCGCGCCATGGCTTAGGTACCTACGTGTCGGCGCTTGGTGATTTGGAAACATTTCCACGTACACAAGCCTCCCTTGGGCCTTCGCAACAGGCCTGCCGTCTCCGAAGCGAGATGTCATTTTTGACAGGCCGACGGGGACGACTGCGATAAGGGACCAGACCGTCCCATCCACGCGATTAGCTGATACCACTGCCGCTGGCACGGCGGCGCCTTGTTTTTCCCAAGCAGCAGTTGCACATGTGCCCTGCAGGACCGGTACCTGGTGCTCCTTGGTGGGTGGCAGCTGTGACACCTGCTCGCCTCCCTCCTGCAGGACCAAGTTAATTAAGCTTTCGATCCTAACGCCATTAAGTCAATGGTCAATTTTTGCAGTGTTTATGAGCGGCCTCTCACTTACGATAATGCTGCCCGATGGACTTGAGCTAGCGCAGAGGTCCTGCGCAACATCAAAGAGTCCTCCAGACGGAAAGTGAGGCAACAGCTCGCATTCAATGCCCGATCTGAAAAAGTTGTTGAAGTTTCCCCAGAAGCTCGCCGACACCGACGACGAATTAGGGTTGGTGGCTCGTGCGCGTGTTTCCCCGCACGGAGATGCGCTAGCGGAGCCGGGTCCAATCGTTCGGATCCAATCGCAAGCGGTACGTCACTGCTTCTATCAGCTGAAAAGTCGCCGGCCAGCCAGAAAACATCAGACCATAGGGAGGCAGCGAACACCCGTAATCAAGCCCTGCGATAAGGCTTGGTCACCTCCGGCGCAACCGTCGGGCACGACACGAGCCGCGCGTGAAACCACCTGGGTCGACGAATCAAGAGACGGGCTCAGACGGCGCCCTGAACCCGGGCCTGGGGACGACGCGAAATGTAACAACCCACAAGCTCGACCCTACTTAGCAGCCTCAGTGATGACACGAGCAAGATCAGCAGTTACCGAGACACTGGGTTGTCCTACATTACTGCGTATGCACTACACCTCCAAAACTGCACCCTGGGGCCATGAACAGCCCAATAGCGTCTCCACTCCATAACACGTTGCCCACCCCCTCCTTGTCAATGCCAGGGCGGGCGGGGGGGAGGGGGGCTCGTGTGCGTCGTGCCCTGCCAACATACTCGGGTCCGCGGCATTACATCGCAGCTGACATGCTCAGAGCCTCCATTTCGATACGTTATCAGCCGCGCGACTACTGGTACGTCCTCCAATGTGCCCATTGGACGGCAAACCACTCAATTTTTGTGACTCACTGGCACAAATGCCCACATACCTACAATGCATGGAGCGCTCCAATTCGCAAATGAGCCGTCAGCTTAGGTAGAGGACAGCTGTGTAGCTGGGGTCTAGACTCTGAACTCTGCAAACATGCACGGCACTCTCATCAGGGAATGCGTGCATATGCACCCTCGAGACAAACCAATTAAATGTGTATCTAGCCGACAAGAGCCGCAAAAGCGCGATTTTAACGGCGCACCTGCAGAATGTCTCGACTCGACTCTCAGCCTACTCTGCTCCTAGGTACCTATCTGCCAGCTGGACCAGTATGAACTCAGCATCGCAAGTGTCCTCCCAAAAAGAAAAAAAAACAGGAAAGAAAACGAATGGCTACCACATGGCCAACAGTCGCCCCCCCTGCGCAGGACTACCTACCTACCTACCTCATTTCCAAAGATGAAGCCGATACCTAGCCCAAAAATAGGTACAGTATCCTCCACTATCGAAAAACAAAATGCCGCGCCTCCGGTGAAACGCAATCCTTCGACGCCAAGCCCTCTTTCTTCGTAAAGAGCACGCCCATGATAGCGAAAAGGACTTTCCGGTGAAGGGCTTTCCGGTGAGTACTCCGTGCATACGTATGCTTCATTGTGTGACTGACGCGTTTGGTGGTGATGGGAATATGCGTGGATCATGTGCGTAAGTGCGTGTCGGCGATGGCTACACAGTAGGTATGCGCGGGCCGGACCATGACGTGCGTGGCGTACCTATGCATATGGGGAATAACGATAGCAGTAACTTTTTTTTTTACTAAGAGACGAAACTGAGTAGTTTGTGAGACGCTGTCAAGTCATTGTTTGCGATAGTACTCGAAATGTTTGGAAAATGCATTAATGTGGATGTACTTGGACGACGCCAGGGAAGAACTTCCGTACGTCGCTATGCTAGGGAGAGCTATAAGTTGATAAGGCTGTGAAGCTGAATGGAAGAGAACGCTAGGATAGGTAATAAGGCCGACCCAAGTGCGGCCCAGTCCAGCCCAGCCCAGCAGCCATCGGAGGCAAGAGAAACACCGTGAACGCCTGCCTGACGGTATGATGAAACCGAAGATCATCGGCAAAGGAAATTGAAGCCTAGAGTAGTAGAGCTGAAAAAACACATAGCCCGCACCTCAACGCCCCAAAAAAAAGCAGGTTACCATAAGCATATAAGAGACGTGTGTGCCCTTCTTTCCTCACATCATGCAGTCTTGCTGTCGTTCAATACCATTCTTCATTCGTTGCGTCACCGTACTCATATTCCCTGTACTCTTCGTACACTTCGTCCTCGTCGAACACTTCTCCGTCGCGTCGGACGTACCCGATAGCGTGGTATGGACCGGCGCGCTCATCCTCACGCTCGCGCCTCCTCATGCTGTCGAGGTCTGGAGACTGATGCCGTTCAAGCCGTTCGAGGGTCGCCGCTGTGAGTCGGGGTTGGTTCGTTTGGGCTGTGCTGAAGGTACCGCTGAACGGATTGTACCTTGAAGTCCAAGCACGAGGTGATGGGGCCGACGATGACGGTAGAACTGCAGAGTTTGAATGTCGTGCGTCGGAAGGACGTGCTTGACTTCTTGATGGGCTGGGATGGATGCCCGAGGCGGAGTTGCTCACTCCCCCGACAGGATGTAAGTTATCTGCCCTTGACGAACGAGGCACTTGGATGTACTGCGGGTCTTGCTGTGGGTCGTAATGGTCTCGTTCGGAAGGCGGGCGGCGAGGTGTGGACGTTACAATGGTCAATACATAGCCATATATCCCAGGAGCCTGTGGGCTGGAGACTTCCGAGGTGTAGTATGTAGTCTGCTCGTGGGATGACTGCACTACCTTAGCTATGACCGCCTTGCAAGCCGTGGGAAACCACCTACTGCCCTATTCATGCGCGGCCGAGATGGATAAGAGCTGACTCGGTCTCCATGATGGCTGTCTCGGCTCGGTCCGCTTGAGCGACCACCGGATTGAGATTGTCGACGGGTCATCTTGACTCGTTCCGATCAAGCGAGAAGGCTTTGTTGCGTGCAGCGAGCTATATGGGAGTAGTGTAGGTTGCAATAGGGGCGACGAATAGATTGCGACAGGCACAAAAGCGCGTTGGACAGGAAGTTGACCCCGTGTTCAGTGACTTGCTCGTGATCAGAGCGGGACGGTATGGATATGAATGACTTAGGGAGTGAAATCGAGAATCAAGAATGGGGGCCTAGAGGCGACTTTAAGAGGCGGCACACGCACAATCGACCATGCACCGTGCCCTTCGAAGCATTCCTTCCATGTTCGCCTCTCAGGCACTCAGGCATCCATGTCCCGAGCTTGCGTACGTCGCATGTTGTCCACGTTGAGTCCTCGTGAATCGTTAGTATACCTGCAGCAGACCTATTACCGCTAGGAAAGAGGAAACGAGTGGGTCCTTGCTTGGTACCGATTGTAGAGACGATCGGGGCGTAACCGATGAGTTGGGCGCGGTTTAGAACTACATCGAAGCCAAGCGAGAAGGAAACCCGGCAGGGTGGGTGTCGTATAGGGGCACTGGGTAAAAGCCACGGTGCCACGGCGCGTTGCTTGAGGCTTGAAATTGATTTCCGAGAGCCTGGGACGCTACAGTACTAGTAGCACTACCCTGCTGGGATCCAGGAGGCCGGCCAGCCAAAAGCCTAGGGACGGCTCATGATTCTACGTCAGACAAGGAGGAATTCTCGACACCCAATTTGAACGAGTCGACCGCATTGCGTCCCGAGTGACTATTGAAGCAGAATGGGATGTGTATGAGGTGCGTTCCCCGGGCCTGTGTTTCGAACGGTGAAGATCTGCTGGCCAATAATGTGCTTCGTTCGCATTGAAACATATCCTCGATAGGGCAAGGGTAAATCAATAATGCACACCGAAAAAGTCGAGCGCCCCGTGACCGTCAAGGGTACGCGAGAACTAACACACCGTTGCGTGCGAGATAACGCGTGGCCGATGAGCGACGGGGTTGTTGAAAACTCCTATTGGCACAAGCCGGCCAAGCGTGATGTGCTGGCATGGGAGGAACTGGTGGGCGGGCGGTATACGGTAAGGGTGCTTTTCTTAGACCTGCTTAAGGTACTCCGTAATCCATGTCGGCATCGCCTGCGATGCGAGCTTGTGCTATGATTAGACAGTCCCTTAGCCTAAGCCCGTGACCTCCAGCTTCGTGAGCCGCATCCTAACAGGGGGGACTGATTTGGTCTAGATCCATGAAGCCGATCTTCTAGGGTAGGGAGCTAGGGGCGGGAGATCCGTCACCATGGGCTTAAGATACTTGATACCGATCGTGAAGGGTACGCGTCGCTCGCCAAAAAAATTGACAAGCTAAGATGGATAAGATGACGCGTGGCGCCTGCGTCATTCAATATTTTGATGAACGGAGATGAAGTTGAGAATGCGCAGGCACATGGTAGGTAGGTAGACGCGAGACCCTTACCGGTACTTAGGTACCAGGTGTTCGGAGATTAGCTTAGTGCTTAGCATAGCTCCGCTGCGTTCCCCGCGTCCATTGAAACAGGGCCTTAAAGTCTGCTTCCAAATTAATACAGCTATTACATTACTATCTAATATCTTCTATAGTATAAGAGTCTAGCTCCTATGTTATCGCGCCTATCTAAGCACTCCTACTAGTCTACAACTAATAATAGTAACTATAGCCTCTAATAGCCCTCTATCTTAACGCCCTCCTTCTACAAATCCTCTTCTACATCCTCTTCTACACTAAACCTAGCCTAAACCTAATAGTTACACTCTACGCTCTTAACCTCTTAGCAAGCCCTCTAATTAACTAGCCTCTTAAAACTTACCTTCTTTACACTCTTACCTTCTTTACACTCTTACCTTCTTTACACTCTTACCTTCTTTACACTCTTACCTTCTTTACACTCTTACCTTCTTTACGCTCTTACCTTCTTTACACTCTTACCCCTCTACCTCTTACTTCTAACCCTCGCTATACGCTCCTCAACTATCTAGAGTAGAATAGCTACTACTCTATTAATGTCTAAGGTGCACACGTAACATAACTATATCTATAGTCTTCTTAACTAGAGATAAATAAAGAGTATAAAGAAGGTAGTAACGTATAACTATAGTAAAGATTCTAAGTGTTAGATCATAGGGTTCTGATGAGGATGATAATGATTGTGTTTTTAACGTGTGTATTGTTCTGTGTGTCGTGCAGTCTCGTGAGGGATGAGACGGAAGGTCACCCTGTCCTAGTCCCTCTTGGGACTAGGGGGTCTATAGAACGTGCTATCTCCAACTCCGTTCCCTTCCACCAAATACTACCTCATATCTGACACTAAGTAAGTAGAGTATATCCAATAAAAAAAGATAGAGAGTAGGGTAGTAGAAAGTATAAGAAAGAGAGAAAGAAGAGGGGGGTGTTAATAGTAGATTGTAGTATACAGGTAGTAGTGCTTTATGTAGAGGATAGTAGGGAGATGAGAGAGATAAAAGAGAAGGAGGAAGGAAGGATAAGAAGGAAGGATAAGAAGGAAGGATAAGAAGGAAGGATAAGAAGGAAGGATAAGAAGGAAGAAGGTATTAATGGCAATGTTGGTTTGATTGACTTGACTTGATCCAACTGCCAGCTATGTACTTTCTCTCCTCCATCCATGAGACCAACACCATTGAACAACCTTGAACTTGAAAACCACCCATGATTGACATCCTTGAAGACCATCGACACCAAGACCTTGTTCCCTTCATTCCTTGCACATTGCTTGATCCTTTCATCCTTGCCCATGTATTCCTTGAACCTTTGATTGATCCTTTTATCCTTGCCCATTCATTCCTTGAACCTTTGATTGATTCTTTTATCATTGCCCATTCATTCCTTGAAGCATTGATTGATCCTTCTATCCTTCCAACCTTTCATCCGTCCATCATCCACCAATGTCCATCCAACCTTCTGCCCTT
This sequence comes from Decorospora gaudefroyi, assembly GCA_010015605.1. Lineage (NCBI taxonomy): Eukaryota > Fungi > Ascomycota > Dothideomycetes > Pleosporales > Pleosporaceae > Decorospora > Decorospora gaudefroyi. Next base: position 125,007 of record ML975260.1, read on the forward strand.
GTCCCAAGTCTACCGCGGTGGTCTTGGGAAGTGTTGCAGCCTGTTGACTGCATAGAGCTACCTCCCTGAATGGATCCAAGCCTATACAGGCCGCCCTTCAGGGGTGGGTAAGGGCCTCTGATCCAGAGCATCCGAGTCTTCAAGGTAGGCCTGGTTTAGTGCCGAAGCACCATGGACCGTCTATCCTCCCACACCTTGAAGGGAACACTTCTGGTCGTTACAACCAGTAACGCTCGGTATGTCAACCTGCCAACAACACCATCCCAACCCCAACCGATCCCGAAACAGTGGTTGATCAACGCCTCTCAGACGCTGTCCACTGTTCCAAACTATCTTACATCTTTCTGATCCCAACCGCAACCTCCGCAAGGGCCCACCTGCAGCCGGCCTGCATCCCTTTTCGTATCGTATGCGATGACTTTATCGTATGCGAGGACTTTGTCGTATGCGGGAGTGGCGTGAAATAGTCGACAGTCGAACAGAAACCGGTAGTGTGGTAAAGTGTATGCAAGAGCCGGTTGCGCGGTAAGGTTGATGCCTCCATGTCCTTTGGTGATGTGGTGGACCAAGGTGACACGTGTGTCAAGGTAGTTGAAGGTCGAACCGAAGTGAGGTTGAAGTATGTTTGACCAAGGCGACATGTGTGTCAAGGTAGTTGAAGATCGAACCGAAGTGAGGTTGAGGTATGTTGGACGGAGGCAGGCATGTGTGAACGACTTTGATGTTGATGGAAGCTGACCGGCGAGGTCGTGTTGACTGTCGACTAGGTGTAGGTGTTGTTGTGACTCATGTTGTTGTTGTTGTTGTTGATGATGATGATGTCATGCATCGTGAGTCCTTGGCAGGTATCTGAAGGTGTTAGTAACAAGTGAAGGAGAAGGAAGGAATGAAATGTCATGCTTGGAAGATAGTTGCCAAAATGCTCAATGCCATGATGATGGAGGCATTTGAGTGCGCAGTGGAGCTGTTGGTCGAGTGGTGGGTGAGAAAAGAGTTGGTGGGAGGGGGGAGGGAGGGGTTTATATAGACGGAGGGCAGGGCGGCAGATCATCGGACCGCCCGCTAGCGCCGGCGATTTTAAACGCCGACTGGTCTGTGAGTAGTTCGCTGCCTGGCAGAAAGCGCTGGAAGTGTGATTTGGGAGGCGGTGTGGGCGCGGCCGCAGGTGAAGGAGAGATTTTGGGTGAGAGATCAACCTGGGGCACGGACGATCCGCGCTAGCGTCGGCGATCGCGTGGTCTGTGGGTAGTTCGCTGCCTGGCAGAAAGAGCCGGGCGTGTGATCTGGGAGGCGGTGTAGGCGCGGCCGCAGGTGAAGGAGAGATTTTGGGCGCGAGATCAATCTAGGGCACAGACCAGCCGCGCGAGCGCCGAGGACGAGGTGCTCTGATGGGCTTGGAAGACCAGCGAGATCAGATAGCGAAGTGAGGGTGGTGAGGGGGGAGAGCAAAGCCGACCGAGGGCGAGCAGACTGTGGTACCCGGAAGCTGAGAGTAACATAGGCCATCTAGCCGCAATGACTTTGAGGGATCTTGGTGTGGATGTAACTCGAGCTGGCCAGCTTCTCTTAGTTGAGAATATCGTAACTTTGATAAATGACACTGAAAGACTGGCCGAGGTTACATTTGATAGCCAAGAGAGGAGACAACCAGAAAATAGACAGTGTAAGGACAGAGACAATGGACAGAAGAGAGACATGCACAAGCTTTTGCGTCAGACAGCGTGATGCGTAAGACATAGCGAAACCCGCAGCGGGCCTTTCAAGATGCTTATCCCGCTGGTGGAATTCAGATCGACCGTCTGTCTGTTTGAAGAAACGATGCAACTGCAGATACACAGGGCCAGACTAGTTTCTCGTTGTGAGTCTGGGGCTGTAAGAGTATTAGATAGCCTGGGACAATGAGCCCGTAGGTGTGAGGTGAGAGAGTTGCGAGACGTTGACGAAAAGACAGCAAGGCAGATACTACAGCGAGAAAGATGCTATGGCGAGACAGACGACGGCGAGCCAGATAATCCGGCAAGACCGAGACGACAGCGCGACAGAGATGCCGGCGCGACAGAGACGACAGCGAGACAGACACAGTAGCAGCGGGACAGAGACGATGGCGGGACACAGACGACGGCGAGGCAGAGAGGACAGCGAGACAGATACTACAGCGAGACAGACACCACGACAAGACCGAGACGAAGGCGAGACCTCAGACAATACTAGAGCGGGACAGAGACGACGGCGAGGCAGAGAGGACAGCGAGACAGACACCATGACAAGACCGAGACGACGGCGAGACCTCAGACAAATACTAGAGCGGGACAGAGACGACGGCGAGGCAGATACTACAGCGAGACAGATACCACGACAAGACAAAGGCGACGGCGAGATAGAGAGGACAGCGAGACAGAGTAAAGCGGACATAACCAGAAAGAATAATAAGACCGAGAGACCACCCTAGGTTGTATGAATAGAAACACCTACTTCTTGATGACAACCTCACTCGCCATTCTAGTACAGTACCGGCGACGTTAAGTACACCGTTTCTGTTATGATGCGAGAAGTCGTGGGTACAGAGCGGCGATGAGTATCGCGCCTCACGCACACGAACCCGCCATACTAGTCACTGTTAATCTTTCTAACAAACCCCTCAAGCCTCTTCCTCAATGTGGCCTCCTCCCATTCAACCACCTCACCCACCCTCAACCGGGCCCTCCCCCTCAACCTCTGCAGCGGCGCCAACAGTGTCTTCTTACACTCCCATTCCACACCCTGAGAGAGATCCATCACAGACACCGTCACGCCTTCCAAGCTTTTGGCCTCACACACCAACATATCAACCGCGTCCGTAAGCCACCCAGTCATGCTATATGGCCAAGTGCTCATATCCATCTCTTTGCGCTTGGGCGTGAGATGCCAGTATAGTCTCAACTCTACCTTCTTTGCTTGGCGAACGGCGGTCAGTGAGGCTGTGTCGACGTCCCTGCGCGGGATTTCCTGGGCGACGAAGCGGAGTGTGACTTTGCTGAGGAAGTAGGTCCTGATTTCTTCATAGAGATAACGGCAGGCGATGAGCAGGGGTGTGGGTGGCGCTCGTCGGTCGATGGATGAGATTGGTGGTTGACGGAAAGGATAGCTTTTTGGTTCTTGACGGCAGAGGAGGTCGTAGATTTCGTAGCGCAGCTCTCGGGGCAGCTGGAGTAGTGGAGATGAGGAGACAGGCGAGGTCATCTGATAATTTCGGTGTATTGAAGTTTTGGCGTGCGCGATGTTGTGTTTCAGAGAGCTATATATTAGGGATGATGGAGAGTTTGGACAGGACGCCGGCAGAAGGCAGAAGATGTTGGGTTGAGGCTAATGACGTAAATTGAACCATGGGTCCAATGATCCTGGTTTGGGTAATCTAGGGATGCACCAAATCGAGATGCACGTTGATGTCTGATTCTGCCATCCTGAGGGTACATATAGGGCAGGTCACCAGTAGCTTCTTCTGGACGACATGATCATCCTCTCCTGCTCGCGGCCGTTTTTGGCCTGACTGCACAATCGTAGAAGATGATGGTTGAGGGCTAGCATCGACGACCAGTGTTGCTGCCGCTCTCTTGTTGTCAGGCGCCTTGACCGAGGGTTTATCCTCTCCGTCGAGGTTGATGGCCCGTCCAGAGGTGTCACCCTCTACTTTGGCTCCCTTGTTCGCACCAGCGATGATCCAACTATCAAGCTTGTTCTTCTGTCGCCCCGCTCGTTCCTTCACGCTCATGGCTTCGAGCTGCTTCTTTGTCGGGGCCGGTTCCTGGACCTTGGTAAAGGCACCCCCGCATTCGGCCCGATGTCTTGCCCACCATGTGTCGCCCTTCCCAGGCGGTCGGTTCATTGAACGCTTCACAAGACCAAAGTACGGCGGCTGACTCCTACAGGGCCCGTCGCACTGCCACACGTGCGTGCGATAGCTGTCGACCTCATCGTGGAAGGTGTGGAAAATGGTGATGTCGTAGTTGCCGTGATTGTTAATGGCATCGGCGATCAGCTGGAACCCCACTCCGTGCCCTGTGCCGTCGTCACCGCGCGAGTGTCTCCATGAGGTCGTAATGAAGAAGTATGCATGTATGGCCTCATGGAGTAGCGTGTTGACGGTGTCGGAGCGCGGGCGGTACTGGAGCAGAGGCGTGCTCAGTTTCAGTCGTATGCGTGTGAGCTTGCCAGTAACCAGGTCCTTGGAAAGCTCGCAGATGCCGGCACACTGTGTCTATTGTTAGTCCATGTTTGACATGACGGTCTAGAAGCAAGCGGGGCAAGTGTTCGGAAACAGAAACGCTCGAGATGCAGATATCTTGGATGAGACGGCTCCCGGTCGCAGATGGGGACGATGAAGCATAGGAGGAGAAACGCACAAGAGTCAGGCGCGGTGACCAGATTACTTCGACCCGCGGCAGGAGCAGCTTTCGGAAGTAGAGCACGTTGTAGTGTGCAAAGAGCTCGTGTATGTCGACGAATGGCTCGCCATTGTGCATCACCGTGTTGATGGCCTGCAATGCATCCTGCTGCTCATCGGACAGCGTCTCGAGGGTCGCTATGGCCGCCAGCGCAGCCTCTTCGTCGGTAACGGGCATGGCATATGCGAAACATGGTCAATACACAGTGATGGCTGGAGAGTGGCCAGGCTGTGAATGCATCTGGTAGGGCTGCAAATGCAATATGACATGCGCCATCAATGCGCGGCCCAGGTTAGTGGCTTCGGCATGCACGATTGCTTGTACACATCATTAACGAACATCTCCCACACCCAAGACTCGTGTCTGTGCCTGCGCCTGTGCCCCTTGCGTCTCATTAAATTCAAACTGTCTGCGCCTGCTTTGTTCCCCCCTGACGCGCCGTATTTTCTGCCATCCTCTGCTGATTCTCACACGCACACAGCGTTGGCGGGCAGCACTATTACGCCTGGTAGGTAGATGCGTCATTGCTCCACATGCGTACGACCTGCCATCGATGCAGCACCAAACAGCACGCCCACGACGTATCCACCCCAAACCACCACCACCACCACCACCACGACTCTTCTCACGTGTAGTCCCATCTACGACTACCCGGATGTGCGCGCTCATAGACAAGCTCGACAGACATGGCGGCCACTGAATCACCGCGGGCTGTTGATCTCGTGAGAACTACTTCCCAGAACTCTACCCTATCCAATCCCCGGAACCGCTCAATACAGCGTGTGCGCCCGTCGAAGCGCAGCTCGAATGCCTCCCTCAGCCGCAGTCGCAGCCGGGCGCCCTCCCCAGACGTCGACACCAAAAGCCTCACCTCGTTCCCCTCACTGTCGCCTAGTCCGGAGCAGTCGCCGGTCCAGTCGCGCATCAACGGCTGGTTCCGGTCCACGCCGGCGCCAGAGGAAAGCGTTAAGAACGCGGAGAACAGGCCGACCGCATCGCCAGACACTGTAAAGGCAATCCCCCCACCAGACGTCGCAAAGAACACTGCACCCGCGTCGACTATCAGGAGGGTGACCAAGTCGACGCAGCAGATAGTGGGCACGCTCGTCGCCGCCTCTTCCACCAAAGACCGATCGGCGCTCTTTGATGACACACCAGCAGAGTCGGCCAAGGTCCCGGGCAACCTACACTTCGCGAGCGACGAGAACATACAGGATGCATTACGGCAGACGGGTGCCGTGGCACTGGTCAAGCAACTGGCAGGCGACCTGGCACAACGCGATGCGCAGATCACGGCACTGCGGCGAAGGGCGGAAGAGCGCGAGAGAATGCTGCGACGGATGCTGCAGGAGTGCGAGGTCTCCAACATGGACATCGAGAGCAGGCTGCGCGAACTGGAGAGGAGCACCAAGGACCAGGGCAATGGTCTTACCAAGACGAGGACGAGGGGCGACAGTGCAGCGGCGGGACTACACCCAGACGACCCCATGGAGGACAGGCTCGCGAGGGCTATGGAAGACGAACTGGCCGAACACCCCGATGCGCTGGGCATCGACTCTGGCACCGCAGCGCCGCCGACAGACGTCATGTCGATCAATTCACTGGCATCAGATGCACCCCGCGATACAGGCAAGCCCAACTGGAAGAGCTATATCTGGACCGGGACAAGTAGGAAGAGCAGCAGAGCCCCCTCTGTTGCGAGCTTGGTTGACAGAGAAGTAGAGAGTCTAGCCGGGCACACGCGGTCGCGCGCATCTAGCGGAGCAAAGCCACCTCGAAAGGCCCTCACCAACGATCTCTTCGCACCGCCTACCGGAGCCGTGCCGGCACTGCGTCGACTGAACAGCCAAGACTATGCGGCAGACACATCGGCGCGTAGATCGTCTTCGGTGTCGCTCGCGAGTTGGGCCTTGAAGATGGTGGCAGGCAATAGTTCCGCAAGTCCCAATAAAGCCGGTTCAGTACGCGGTCGTAAGCCTACCGCCTCAGATGCCGTCGATCGCGCACCTTCCATGGACTCGACCAGGACCGCTCAATCGGCCAAGTCTTCTCTGGCAGCCACACAGCGGCGGGGGCGAGCAATGGGGCCAAATGGGACGATCAAAAGCATACCAACAGAGCCACCCAAGAACGCGTCTAGCAGTGTGGGGCCAACTCCACCCGCTCGTGGAATGAGCAACCTCGGGCCTGTGGAAATGGACCGAATCTTGCCTGAAGAGTCTCGCCCCCCAACACTCGTCCAGCAACACAACAGGTTCATCGGGAGCAGCGAGTACTTGACCGATAGGTTCGGTTTCATCTACGATCAGCGTCGCAAGAAGCGACAAAGTGAGGCCGCGGCTGAACTTGTAAAGCAAAAACGAAGCAGCAACGTCGAGTCTTTGGGAGATGGCAGAACCGTACTCAGCACCCTTTCGAACGACGACGGCGACGACGACGACTCGCACAATGCCAGCCCTGCCGCAGCTGACCAGAATGACGGTACTGCTCGACCATCTAGCTCCGACTCGGACCGCCAGCCTAGTCAGCCCGCCAGCAAGACTTGGGCTGACTACCTCAAACTGGCTACACACCCAACTGAACTTCTTTCGCATACTCCATCTGCGGCACCCATTACATCAGTGGAGTCTGCTGAAGCTGAGATCTCTGCTTTCAAGATTGGTCAGAACCAGATCACACTGACGAAGCGGGGATCCGTACCAGCGTCGAGCTCCAACCCGGAGCCGTCACCATCACGTATCGTCTCGGGCAATGCAGAGCTCTCCGTCACGTCATCCTCGCCAGGGCCGTCTACCCCGATCAGCCAGTATCCGCCTCAGATAGACCCAGTGCAATCGCTTCTCGAGCAGATGAGCGAGCTGCACGACAACCTCCAGAGAGAGCGCACGGTCAAGTGGAATGACTTCCTGCGCAAAGTGCGTGCGCAGAACAAACGCGAAGGAGATGTAGCCAATACTGCTGAGAACGGCAAGGGCCTGGCAATGCCCGAAACGTTTCTCGCGGATGGTGAATTGGTCGGCATTGCGGGACTGGGCAACAAGGGCAAAGTGGGCCGTGCAAAATGGCAAGAGTTCCGCCGCCTAGTTCTAGGTGGTATTCCGGTCAACATGAGAGCCGCCATATGGGCTGAGGGAAGTGGTGCTTTGCATCTGCGCACACCGGGCCACTACGAAGACCTAGTCAACAACGGCGAAGATGACCCCACCATTGCGACGCAGATCCAGATGGACATTACTCGCACTCTTACCGACAACATCTTTTTTCGAACTGGTCCTGGCGTGCAGAAGCTCCAGGAGGTGCTCCTCGCGTACTCTCGCCGCAACCCCGAGGTCGGCTATTGCCAGGGCATGAACCTCATCACTGCTTGTCTACTGCTGATCATGCCGACTCCGGAAGATGCGTTCTGGGTACTCACTGCAATGATCGAGGAGATTTTACCACAGCATTACTACGACCAGCACCTCCTCACCTCTCGGGCCGACCAGTCCGTCCTCCGAGCCTACGTTGGTGAGATCTTGCCCAGACTGTCGGCTCATCTCGACGAGCTAGAAATCGAGCTTGAAGCCCTGACATTTCAATGGTTTCTCTCCGTCTTCACCGACTGTCTCTCAGCCGAAGCACTCTTCCGCGTGTGGGACGTAGTTCTGTGCATGCACGACGGCTCGACCTTCCTCTTCCAAATCGCGCTAGCGCTCCTCAAGCTGAACGAGAAGGCACTCTTGCAATGCGACACCCCAGCCGGGGTATACCACTACATCAACCATCAGATGACAAACCACGCCATCAGTATCGACGGCCTCATCCAAGCCTCGGACGCACTCGGCAAAGTAATCAAACGCAAGGACGTTGAAGAGCGCCGCGCAAGAGCTGTAGCGCACGAGCAAGAGCTGATGCGACAGCGAGAAGAATTGCGTCAAGAGCGGGCGAGGAAACGGGCCAGCAAGGCGTCAGCGCCGCCTGATGAAGACACGAAGTCGATATCCGCGAGCCTCGACGCTGAATTGTCGATGCAGACGAGCCCAATGCGCATACCGCTGAGCAGTGCTAGTAAGCGCAGCGAGGAAGAAGAAGAGGCGGAGCTACTCAACCAAAGCCTTGAACTAACGAACCGCACGCCCATGCCCATGGATGAAGAGTTCACGTGGCGTGGCTAGTCTTTCCTTTGTTAGAACACTTTGCATCGCCGGAGTACTGGTAGTAGGGAAAACAGCATATCTATATACCCCATCCCCGAGATTGGATACTTTTGGGCATCGATACCCGTTTGTCTTTGTTTGTTGCGAAGACTTTGGTCGTTTCCTGGGTAGGTGTGTGGTGTGGTTGGACCGTGCGTTAGAATCAATGAGTATACATCTAAGAGTACTTTGCTGCCTTTCCTCGATGACTTTAGAGCTTTAGAGACACTCGTAACAGCAATCTCAGGTTTGGCAGATATGGACCCATATAATGAGACGTTGTACTGTGTATGATGTGGGGCTTCAGCCGTTGAAGTTCGCCAATACCAGATTAAGATTCGGTCGCACCCACACCTTCCCATCTTCATATGCCACCATGCGAAATAGCAAGTAGTACACCTTGGTTGTAACATGCTCGACCGACTAGATCGATTGACTCGGTCCCTCGTCCTGAAAGCCAGCGGGTAAACTCGGCTCCATCGTTATCGTCACACCCGATGGGGGGGAACACGCACAGCACGTGCTCCTGTTCGACCTCCAGCGTTCGTCCACACGTCGCTCCCACTTTGGAAACCGGCCCACGCGTTCAGAGGCTGCGCATTTTCCGAGGCCGACAGTGGTTGCGACGCCCACGCTGCCGTTGTGACGCTCCCATTCGAGGCGCGAGCGAAGGAGCCAGTTACCATGGTACGGTACTCGGTCAGCCAATCATGGAAGGGCAGCACTCCTCGTGCTCCTCCTCTCCCACCTGCGACACAAAAGAGCCCACGCGACACCCCCAACAGTGATGATGCCTGCCATACAGTGTCTCTACAGTCTTCCCACCCCCTCTTCCCGCCTCCCTGCCTTCTGGCACGCGCTGGACAACGGCTGAAAGACGTCTTATGAGCCCATTTACTCCCATCATGCCTCGCCCCAACCTGCCGCCGACTCCACAGCCGTCGACGGACATTACGGGCAAGAACAGTGCCAATGCCCCTCAACTGGAGACGGGCTTTACCCTGCCACCGGCGGCTTTGGGCGGTAGAGGGAGTGTAGGCAGCTCCTCTGGCCGGTCCGAAAATGCCTCCGACTCGTCGTACCGACCGCCCTCTCCCTCGTCTCCGGTCGCGACTTCCAAACCTGGCCATGCGTGCAAACGCTCGAGTACTGCCGTCCAGAGTATCGTCACCAAAGATGACTACTCCCTTCCTCCTCCGCCTACTCGGTCCCGCAAAATCATCCAGATGAAGCCAAAGGACACGCAGGAGCCACCCAAGACCGCACCCCAAACGCCGAATGGCAAGGCTATAGCAGCTGCCACCACTGGCACCAAGAGGAAGCAGGCCGCCAACACCACGGCTGCGGGGCGCAAGATTGCGAGGAAGACGGCACATAGCTTGATTGAGCGAAGGAGGAGGTCGAAGATGAACGAGGAGTTTGGCGTACTCAAGGACATGATCCCCGCTTGTAAAGGGCAGGAGATGCATAAGCTGGCTATCTTACAGGTATACAAGTTCACGACTAGGTGGCCCATGAAATCTTCTAACCAGACAAGGCATCCATCGAATACATGCGGTACCTAGAGCAGTGTCTGTCCGACCTCAAGACCGCTCACGACTCGCGACGCGCCTCACCATTGTCTGCTACATCCCATCTTCCCCCACCACCAGTCAGACGCATGCGCGACGACGATGAAGACGACCAAGACCAAGACGAAGACGAAGACATGGCCGACGCTGTGTCGCCAACCTACGTGGAGGAAGCTGCCCCACGATCCAAATACCACGTCGCAAACGCGTCGCCCGCCATCTACCCATCGGACCGGAGCGTCTACACCCACTCCACCACCACGTCCCCTGCAATCATGCCCCACGATAGCCACTACTCCGCGGACCCTTCCCCGCAGCTCCACCCATCAGACCCACACCACTACTCGCTCGCCCCGTCATCCGTCCGCTCCACCATGACCTCACCCTCGATCCACCCATCACCCGCCTTCAGCGCGCACACCCCAACTGCATTCCACTTCAACAACCCCTTCCACGCCGGGCCTCCCAGTACCGGACCTGTCCCTACCCCAGGATCGTCGCACGGATCCGCCTCGTTCGCCCTCACGTCGCCGGCACTCAAACCTCAGGCTGATCGCGAGGATCAGGAGGCTACCGAGGCGCTTATGATGCTGAACACGGACCGGAGGAGTTGGAGTGGTGCTAGGGGTATGAGCGTCAAAGATCTGCTTAGTGGGTGAGGAACATGAGTACGAGATAATCAGGCGAGCGCCTCGACGTTCCATGGTAGGTAGCAAAAAGGGATGATTGCATCGTGGGGCTTGGGTGGAGACCTGTTTTTGTTGTTATGGCGCTGGTGGTGGTTTGTGTTTTGGAGAGACAATTGTCGCGAGCTTGCAAAGTCTCATGTGTTTATATGGTTTCATGCTTGAAAGGGGGATTATGTGGAATTTTGTCAGAATTACGATCCCTTTTGCAAGGGGAAAATAGTATAAGAATTAATGAAGACTATACGTATTTTTGAGATGATCTGTGTAAAATTGTCAGTGCGATGCTGCTGTCAGACAGGGAGGCTGGAACATGGCCATTCAATGCATACAGGTGTAACGGTCTCGGCGACACTAACACATCACCTGCATACTCACAACTTTAAAGTAACATCATGCTCTATTTGTAAAGCGCACCTTCATCGCACACCCCTTTGCAGGAAAATACCCGGCCAGTTTATTTGGGTAGGTAGTTTTGGTGGGGCAGGCGTGACTACCTAGGAAAAGTGTCCGAAGCTTTCCTGCACCAGAACACAGATCTCCACTACGGAGAAAGCCTTCCTCCTCCTATTCTCGTACAGCAGAAAAGAGCAGGAGACGTTATGATTGGCGTTATACGAGCTCCATGCAGACGGAGCAGCAAAAGTCGCTCCTACCAACTACCGGTTCCAGAAAGGCTGCCCCCCGATCCCCTCCATCTCGCTCTTTCGTAAACGCCGTCCACCGAGACATCCCCAAGGCAATGCGCAGCCCCGAGTGCGAACCACGACGGGTTTAAGTCGTCGGAGCTCGGACTTAATTAACGGCGACCGTTCACGTTCACAGGATGGGGATTTAATAATATGCTGTTATGTCGCCTGATCCCGGAACGTTTGTTAGTATATAGATGCGGTTTGATTTCCCGGGTTGGTGGGTTTTGTGTACTTGGGTTCCCTGCTGCTTGCTTCACTTTGACAATATTTCACATACCACACAAGACGTCATTGGATTGGATCGTATACGACTCCTGGATACGTTCGTTGGAGATGCAGATTTCTGATTTGGAGAAGGGTGAGGGGAGATCGAAGGAGGATGAGGATGAGGATGAGGATGAGGACACGACCAATGAGAATGACAAGGTAAGTGCTGTCCAATGTGCGTTGCGATTTCGGAATCTTATGAAATGGCGTTTCGAGTCATTCGTTACGTTTCCTTTGGGTGTTCTTGATCGAGGTTACTACTTCCATACAGAAGGTTGCAACACGGTCAGGGTAATCAAGTCGAATTACACGAATACCCGCTACTATTCTCGCAACACGAAAATGTTGGAATTCTTTATTTACAGACTAACTCTCTTCTTAGGAGTCTTCAGCAGCCGAACCTCCCATGGGCGCCGACCTCGAAAAGCACCTTTCGAGAAAGAGCACGCAAAAGGACCACCTTCCACCAGAAAAGTACCCGCTGTCCGACCTCGATAACAACCTCGTGGGCTGGGACTCACAAGACGATGCAGCCAACCCACGAAACTTCCCCACGAAACGGAAAGCTATCCTCCTAGGCCTTGTCTCGGCCATGACCTGCGTCACTGCCCTCGCATCGACCATCTTCGCGCCGGGGATCCCATTGGTAAACGCCGACTTCAACAACTCATCGCAACTACTCGGCTCCTTTGCCGTGAGCGTATTCATCCTAGGTTTCGCCATCGGCCCGCTCTTTATCAGTCCTCTATCCGAAATCTACGGCCGCTACATCGTGCTCAACACCGCCAACGTCTTCTTCTGCGCCTTCACCCTCGGCTGCGCGCTCGGTCCCAATCTCGGCGGTCTGATCGGAATGCGTTTCCTGGCCGGCGTGGGCGGCAGCGCGTGTCTGACCATCGGCACGGGCGTTATCGCCGATATGTTCGTGGCTGCGCAGCGCGGGAAGGCCGTCGCTGTGTACTCCATGGGCATTCTGTTCGGGCCTATACTCGGCCCCATCTGCGGCGGCTTCATTGCTCAGCGCGCGGGCTGGCGCTGGGATATGTGGACGGTGCTTATTGTTGGTTGTCTCCTCACGGCGGCCTTGTTCGTCTTCAATCGCGAGACGTACCACGCCGTGCTGCTCCAGCGCAAGACGCTGAGGCTAAGGAAAGAACTAAACCGGCCTGATCTCCAAAACATACTCACATTCGACAAGGACGCCGCCGCCCTAACCCCCTTCCGAATCCTGCAAACGGGCATCACGCGGCCGCTCAAAATGCTGACCCGGTCCCCCATTGTGCTGTTCTGCTCGCTGTACATGAGTTTTCTATTCGGACTCTTATTCTTGCTATTCACGACCATTACGCCCGTCTTCATCGAGACATATGGCTGGGACCCCGAGATGACAGGCCTCGCATACCTAGGCATCGGGCTCGGAAATTTCCTAGGCATCGGGTTCGTGGCCAAGACATCGGATGCGACCATTATTCGGCTCGCGAAGAAGAACAAGGGTGTCTACGAACCCGAGATGAGATTACCGCTGTGTGTCTTCTTTGGGCTGTTGATTCCCATTAGTCTCTTTTGGTACGTCCCCTTTCCGCCCTCCCCAAAAAAAAAACGGAAAACCGTAAACAGGGGAAAAAAATACAAAGATTAACACTCCCCTCCCCGAATAATAGGTACGGTTGGACGACCCAAAACCACACCCACTGGCTCCTCCCCATCGCATCCCTCATCCCCTTCGGCTTCGGCCTCATGGGCATCTTCGCCCCGCTGCAAACCTACATGATTGACTGTTTCCCTGCCTTTGCCGCCTCTGCTATTGCGGGCCTTACCGCGCTTCGGTGTCTCTTTGGTGCCCTCTTGCCGCTTGCGGGCCCGACCATGTATCAGGCGTTGGGGCTGGGCTGGGGGAATAGTGTGTTGGGGTTTTTGGCTGTGGCGTTTATTCCCGTTCCGGCGCTGTTGTTTCGGTTTGGGAAGAGGGTTAGGGAGAGGTGGGCGCTTGTTTTGTAGGGTGGGAGGGTTGAGGTTGGGGCGGAGGGGAGGGGAGGGCATTTGCGTTGTTTTGATGGGGGTTCTTTTCTTTTTTCTTTTCTTTTCTTGTAACTATGTTGTATACTTTCAATAGGTATATATATAACTAGTTATATATAATTACACATAAGTCTCCACACGCAAACACGGGTTGGATGTATATAACATATTGTACTCCTATGTACTGTGTATGTATGTATGTATATAGGTGTAGCAAAGGCTAGGGTTCGCAAAGTGGAAGTGGAAGTGTAAATGTTGTATAATGAGGTGAGAGTTTGTTATGCAACGGGCTAGCGTTTAGTGTAGTATACTGTACGAACAAGAAATAGTGTGATTAGTATACTTTGTATTTACATTACTATACTAGGACGATGGGGATGCGCTGATGAAAATTCGTGTGCTTGTGCTGGGTAACGCGGTGGGCAGGGTTGTAGTAGGTAGGTTACTCGCACATATATTCTTTCTTAGGTTTGGTATGGGGAATAAGTGGGAGATAAGGATTGAAGTATGAGAATATATTTGTAGACACGTGGGGGCCGTTCGTTACAGGGCTGTCTAATACGGCGTACATAGACACGAGACTCAAAGTATATTCATAAAAAAACAGTTACCATTCATCCGTTTTAGCCATTTCCTCCCCCCCAAAAAAAAAACGCCTACGGAACGCCATGTATGTATGCGGTATACATATCTACCCTAAACTAACACCACAACCTCAACGTGCCATCGGCGCCAGCAGACACACACCAGGGCTCCCTCGGATGCCAATCGAGATGCATGACACCGAGCCTACTATTAATCTTGTGGCCCCTCAAGACTTTGAGTGGCACAATGGTAGCGTTTTGCATCAGATCGCCGACCACGTTGCCGTGGAAGATTTGCAAGGATCCGTCATCGCTCGCATCAGCAAAGAGGGGGAGGCCGGCTGGATGGAAGCGGACAGCGCGGATAGCTTCCTTGTGGAAGCGCAGGGTCTTGTACGGCTTGTTAGAGAGATCGAGGTCGTGCCAGAGTAAACGCTTGTCGTACGTGCCTACGATGAGGTTGTCGCCGCCGGGATGGACGTCGATGGACGAGATCCATTTGGCGCCTGGTTGCAGGATCTTGACGAGTTCTTGCTTGGCGAGGTCGTAGCTGCGGATCGTGTTGCGGGTGGCGACGAAGAAGATGGCTTTGGACGGGTGGAACTGCGCGGTTTGTGCGATACCTTTGAGGCGGCGGAAGGGGAGTTGGGTGAGGTGTTTGGAGACGGTGTGGATGGCTACTGCTGTGCTTTGACCGCGGGGCGATACCGTGGCGAAGTAGTCGCCTCGCCTGTGCCAGTTTACGATTTTGACGGCGGACCGGACCTCGATTTGGACGAGAACGCCTTTGTTTTCTAGAAGGGTTCCCGGACGGCTCCACTTGCCGGGCGCTTGCTTCGGTGCTTCGCCGTTCGTTGTTGTCGACGGTTTTGATGCGGCGTATCCCCAGCCTGCATCCAGGACTTCGCGACTGGCTTGCTCGACGTCCGGTGACAGCAGTGTGAAGGGTACTATGAGGTAGACGTGCTCGCCTGCAGCGGCAGCCACTATCGAGGCGTCCTTTGTAGGTCTCCACTGTACCGCATCGACGGCCTCTTCATCTGACAGCTTAGCGTTCCAGACTTGACGACCTGTGAGCAGCTCCCAGATGCGGATATATCCGTCGTCACCCCCACTTGCCACGAAGATACCTTGAGGATCAATCGATACACACCGAACTCGTCCCTCCTGTCCGCGGAATAGGGCGGCGCATGTTGTAGGGAAAGGCTTCAGATCCTCGGGATTCGGTAGCTTTGGTAGCAGCGATTCGGGATCGATGTTGAGACGGTTTCTTCGTATACGGGGAGCGAGGTAGAGATCCAGACTCCGCTCAAACCGCTCTTTAACAAAAGTTTCGTAGCCGGGGACCTTGCGCAGCGCATCGTAGTTCTTGGGCAGAAACTCCTTCTCCCGGTCCTCCTCATCCGCGTCTAACCATGCTTGCTCTTCGGCTTTGTCTGGCAAGTACTCCGGGGGAGGGTGATAGGAGGCTTCGTAGCCAGGCGGTGGCAGCTTAGGAGCCGGAATGTGCATCGTGTTGTCAGGCCGAGGCTTTTCATCCGCCCAGACGTCAAAGTTGAATGCATCTTGCTCCTCGTCCTGCTCCCCTGGCGGCCTATAGGGCTGGATACGGCCTTCCCTGATCGCCTTCACAATCTTCATGACCCGCTTCGACTCGTGTTTCGAAGGTACGAAGCGCCGCTTAGGTTCTGGCGCAGCGCTCAGCGGCATTACCTCCTGCTTGCCAGAGAAGTATGCGACCATGTCCGGATAAGGGTCATATCCGTCCTCGACCACCTCGTTCCTTGTGAGTCGCTTGAGCACATCTAGCTCTTCCTCGGACAGATTCAGCGGCTTGCCGGTCTGGGGATCTGTCAGACCGGTCCAGCCCTTGGGTATGTCAATGCTGTCCAACAGCGCGTCCAGCGCCTCGCCCTTGGCCGGGCGCATAATCTTCTTGCCGTTGATATCATAGCCAATATGCGGGTACTCGTCGTAGTACTTCAGGTCGATGTTTCCGATCGTGTTCGTGGCTTCGACATCCGAATCGTCCGAGTCGTAGACGGGATCGATTTCTCTGTACAGATAGCGAGTGTTGCCGTGCGCATCGGTCGTGACCGTGTAGTTGGGCTTGAGATGCTCGTCCTCGTCCAAGTCGCCATCCGCACCAGTGCCCATGTCCATGTCGTGTGTCGAGATTCCTTTTGTCTCCCGGAGCGAGCTGTCAGAGGTGTTGAGATTTTGCATTTCTTCCCGTATGTGTTCCTCATCGCTGTCTTCATCATCGTCACCCTGCTCTTCGTCTGACAGACCCTCAATCACACTGCTGGCATCCGCGTCGCTGTCGTCCGCCGCCTCGTCCTCGGAATGCGACAGGATGCCCTCAAGAAGTCCATCCGCCAATTCTCCCTCGGAGTCGCTTGGCTCGGGCGCTGGACGCGTCACGACCTTCCTCTTGCGCGGATTGACAGACATACTCGTGACGTGAACGGGTAGGTCGCTTCCTCGCGTTCACCTTCACCTTCACCTGCGAAAGTTGCATCTTCCCAAAAATTATTTTAGCGTCCGTGTTAGCGCAGCGCACGTGCCAGGCGCTAGGCAGGCAGTTGCTCGCTGTGTACCGTAATGATCGCTTTCCTCAACCTCCACTTGCAACAACAGCACGCCAACGTGAACAGCCGATTGCAACGTCACAATACCAGTCAGCAACAAGCGCTGCAGAGATGGCTTCTGCAAGGTATGACCGCGACCGTGACCGCCGTCGCTCCCGCTCTCGAGACCGCTATGGCGACCGCTATGGCGACCGTTTTCGAGAAGATCGCTATGTTGGCCGAGGGCATGCCCGTGATGACCGCCGGGGCGACCGACGAGATGACCGCCGACGAGACGACCGCCGAGATGATCGACGTGACGACCGACGCGACGACCGACGGGACCGAGACCGTCGCGACTATCACCGTCGCTCGCGTTCGCCGGGTCGCCGAGACCGCGGTAGCGACTACAGGGCCGCCCGCGACGACGACAGAGACAGTCGTAACCGGTCTACCTCGTACCGTCCCAGTTCTCGTGCTAGTGCCACATCTGCGCTAGATGGCAAGCGCGACCGTGTGGACGAGAAGAAAGACGCTGAGACGCTGGCGAAAGAGAAGCTGGCCGATCGTGCTGCTAAGCTGGCGGAGTGGAAAAAGCTCAATGCTGAGCGCCTGGCCAAGGAGAAGAGTGATGCGGCTGGCTCTGATGCTTCACCCGCCGACACTGCGCCCGTCACGCCTGCAGTTGCTGCTACCCCGCCCCCGCCTCCAGCTCCAGCAGGCGAGACGAAGCCCCAGACCGCTAAGACCAAGGTCCCGCAGAAGAATGCTGTTGAGAAAGTCAAACAGAAGCTCCCCGAGAAGTCGACCTTCAAGCTGGACGAGTCGGCCGCCGCACGCCCGCTGATGGCCAAGCCTGCAGGCAAGCCAGTCACCACCACGGCCAGCAGTAGGCAACCCTCCCAGCCTGTACAGGCGCATCACATGCTCACCCACACAGCTCGCTCTGCCGCCAAGGCTAACGGCAACATCGGCTCCTTCGGCCTCAAGACCAAGTCGGCCGCCGAAGCTGAAGCTGAAGCTGAGACTTCCAAGAAGGCCCTGCTCGATGACCATGTCGGCACCGGCAAGCGAAAGTTTCAAGCACTCCCCGAGTTCACCGCCAGTGATGAGCCCGAGTCTCAAGCTACCGGCATCGACGAAGACATCATGATCAGCGACCTCGGCAGTGATGACGAAGAGAACAACGCCGAGCTCCAAGCTCGTCTCGAGCAGCGACGTGTTGAGATCGCCAGTGAAAACCTCGCCAAAGAGGCCGCTCCCGAACCATTCCCTGCCGAAGACAACGACGCAATGGAAGTTGACGACAATGCAGGCGCCGAAGAAGACGACGTCGATCCCCTCGATGCCTTCATGGCCGATCTTTCCGAGACGCAACCCAGCCGCGGCGCTCCGGGCCAGGCTATGTTTGCCGATGACCTTGAGCCTGTCGAGACGTCCGTCGAGGCTGAGGATCTCCTTGCTCTTCGTGCCGCAAAGAAGAAGAAAAAAGAGATTCCCGTCGTCAACCATGATAAAGTTGAGTACGAGCCATTCAGAAAAGACTTCTACACTGAGCCAGCCGAGATTTCTCAGATGACCCCAGAGGACGTTTCGGATCTTCGCCACGACCTCGACGGCATCAAGGTGACGCCCGACGATGTGCCTCGTCCTGTCATCAAGTGGGCCCAGATGGGCTTGCTGCAGGCTACCATGGATGTCTTTGCTCGTGTGCGTTATGAGCGGCCCACCGCGATCCAAGCTCAAGCTATTCCCATTGCCGAGTCCGGTCGTGATCTCATAGGCGTGGCCAAGACTGGTTCTGGCAAGACGCTCGCATTCGGTATTCCCATGATTCGTCATATTCTTGATCAACGCCCGCTCAAGCCCTCTGATGGCCCCATCGGATTGATTCTTGCTCCCACTCGCGAACTGTCGCTGCAGATCGTCAATGAGCTCAAGCCTTTCCTCTCGACGAGTGGTATTGGCATCAAGTGCGCGTATGGTGGTCAGCCCATTTCCGATCAGATTGCTATGATCAAGCGCGGTGGTATGCACATCCTATGTGCAACTCCAGGCAGACTCATCGACCTCCTGGGTGCAAATTCAGGTCGAGTTCTCAACTTCCGGCGCATCACTTACGTTGTGCTTGATGAGGCTGATCGTATGTTCGACATGGGCTTCGAGCCTCAGGTGATGAAAATCCTTGCAACCGTGCGTCCAGATCGTCAAACCATTCTCTTCTCAGCCACGTTTCCAAAGAACATGGCCTCGTTGGCTCGCAAGGCGTTGAACAGCCCTGTCCAGATCACCGTTGGCGGAAAGTCTCGTGTGGCGCCAGAAATTAATCAAATCATATCCATCGTGCCCGCAAGCTACGAAGCAAAGGTCAAGCAGACACTGCTGCACCTTGGCCAGCTGTATGCTGAAGACGAGAATGCCCAAGTATTGATCTTCACGGAGCGGCAGGAGACTGCCGAGGATCTCCTGTCCAAGCTCTACAAGGCCAAATACTGCTCGGTCAATACCATACACGGAGCTAAAGACCAGACTGATCGTAATGAAGCGATCAATGACTTCAAACAAGGTGTTCTCTCAGTCCTCATAGCCACTAGTGTTGCCGCTAGAGGACTCGATGTCCCTGGCCTGGCCTTGGTGATGAACTTCGATTCTCCCACTCATCTTGAGGACTACGTCCACAGATGTGGACGCACTGGACGTGCTGGCAATAAGGGCACTGCTATTACGCTTATCGAGAACCCTGGACAAGAGCGTTTCGCTGTTCATACTGTCAAGGCATTGAAGGAGAGCGGCGCAGAGGTGCCAGCTGAGCTGCAGAAAATGGCCGACACCTTCTACGAGAAGGCCAAGGCAGGCACCGAGAAGTACTACGGTGGATTCGGCGGCAAGGGCCTAGACAAGCTTGATGCCGCTCGTGCTCTCGAGAAGAAGCGCGAGAAGCGTCAGCTCAAGCTAGAAGGCGTCGAACAGAGTGACGACGAAGAGCCTGAAGCGCCGGCTATCAAGGCGCCCGGCGTTGCTGGACCTGGTGTTTCCAAGGCTCCGAACACCGAATCCGACGATCAACCGCACTGGTTGAAATTACTGAACAGCAAGATCGTGGTCAACAAGACCGAGCGCCCTGAAGCTGCTTCCAGCGGAAAACCCATGTCTGCTCGTGAACGGGCCATGGCCGCTGCGATGAAGGTTGATGGTCGGTTGAGCAGGAAAGGAACTATACACGCCGGTCAGCCCATCGACAACAAGGGCCCAGATGCTGGTCTTTATCACTCCACTATCGAGATCAACGACTTCCCCCAGAAGGCTCGATGGGCTGTCACCAACCGCACCAACGTCTTCAAGATCCTGGAACAGACTGGTGTCTCCATCACGACCAAGGGCAACTTCTACCCACCCGGCAAGGAGCCTGGCGAGACTGATCTTCCCAAGCTCTACATCCTTGTCGAAGGCGACACTGTAAGTAACTCCCGTCCTTGGAGTGCATATGAAACACATACTAACATTACACCCACTTCACAGGAGAACATCGTGACCCAGGCTATGATGGAGCTCACCCGCCTTCTGCGCGAGGGTACCATTGCGGCGGAGGATGCATCTGCGATTCGTCAACCGACGGGCAGGTACAAAGTCTAAACATGTACGTTCTGTGTGATGATTTCCATTTGGGCGTTGATTTTTCCTTTCATGGCATCAGTTTACTGCATTGGGAGGAAAACGGTCTGCGGGTTGGAGTTTCACGATGGAGGTGGGAAATGGAGGTGGGAAGTCTTCGACAAAATTAGCCCCGGAGGCTTCAATTCGATCTAGCAAACGGCAGCCGGGTGTGTACAACGTAAGTCCTTACAACACCCTTTCCGTTGATATTCGCTGATTTACACAACCCGTCGCAGGTCCTTTCCGATCGCCAAGAATTTCTGCGCAGACGACGCCTTCCTATCGACGTCATCACTGTACAGTAACGAGCCCGACGACTACATCACTCGGCGGCATACCGGTTGTGGAGGGAAAAGGGTTGCGGGAGTGGACATGGTGCATTGACCTCAGTGCCTTCACCGGCTTCCTAGATCCATAACACCACACAAATAGAACACTTTCCAACAACTTTCCTTGTGCCAAGTGCCCAGCATGCAAGCAGCTAAGCCTTTCCGTACGACTACGCCATGTTGACAGTGACACCATCATATGTACATGGCTGGTGGCGCCATACATGCATTCCGTCTATGCTACCCTAGCTGCACTGCAGTCCAGCGTCCATCTCCGCCTATTTTAAGCATTCTGTAGGATTTCCTGCAGGGGCAAGGACCACCGGGAGGAAGCGAAAGATGTACTGGCGATGTTGATGATGGTGGTGCACAGCCTTACCGCCACAAAATCCGATCAAGAGATCCCTTGCGCAAAACGGCGAACCCAAGACCGGGGCGAAAAAGTTCGCCAAAGGCTAGATCTTGCTGATCTTCCGGAGGGCTAATTTATTTATTTTTTGGCCGGGGACCGTGGTGGGTAACTCCGCGGGGAAAGAAAGCTCGGGGGTTGTGGTGGATGTTGAGTGGTTGGGTGGTTGTTGATGTGAAGGGAGGGAGGGGTGTTTTATTGCCTACTTTTGGTGCATGGCTCGTATGATTCGACGAACGACCCCCTCTCAATTGTTGGTCGCCGGGCCGATGCATTTTACTTTGCAGCGAGGATGCCAGTTACAGGAAGATAAGCGCAGCTCAGCTCAACTTAGGCGTTGGAGGTATCCTTGCGCAATCAGGCGTTCGACGTCACCCTGTCGAACGTAGAATTGCGAGTTCTTAGTCAAAGTGATGGATCTGTTAGTTCAATCAGCATCAGCATCGCGGGTACCCCAAAATCAAGTGAGTGGGTTGGTTGTTTAATAGCAAACATAACGTACCCATACTCAGTCTGTATCTCGCCCGCATCCTTCAGCACCCTAACATCGATGAACAAATCCCTCGGCGGCTCCAGACTACCCGTCAAATCTATATCCGTCCACTGTCCCTTGTACGCAGCCAGTAAGTCGCTATACTGCCTTACATACTCTTCCTCCTCGGGACTCAAACTACTCTCTTCTTTGCCCCCGCCCGCACCCATACCGCCTCCTGCCCTTCTGCCCTCCTCCCTATGCCCTTGCTGTTGCTGCTGCTCCAGCACATCGACACCCTCCCAGCAATACGCCTCGAGCTTATCGCTCCGAACGCGGTGGTACGCCAACAAACAGCGCTTATTGCGGCGCATGCACAGATGGTTCACGAGCAGGGCGCACGCAGTTTCGGGGGCCTCGCTGGGGTTGAAGGAGCCGGCGTATGGTGCGAGGACGGCGGCCACGTCCTTGTCTAGGTCCCGGACTTCGCGCGTTATGGAGCGGGTTAGGTCCGAGGCGTAGGGGGGCAGGTGGGGGAGTGCGAGTGTGCGCTTTGCGTTTTGGACCTGCGTTTGGGTGTTAGGTAGGGAGTTTGGGGATTGGGGGAGGTGAGGGTGGTGGGTACTAGTTTGTTGCTGGCTTCGCCGTACATGGTTGCGGGGAGGTTTCGTCTGATGGCGCTGTACTTATGAAGTTACGAAGCGCGGTGTCTACCTAAGAGTCGGGCTTTAGGTAGGTAGCTTTTAATGACGTTGTATATATCTCACTCTATACCGACGGTTGACTCCGCTACCGTAGTAAAAGAAAGTGGTGCAATTGACACCCTCAGAGTACTTTGTCAATCTGGTAATGTTGATTGGGCCCCTCATTTTTGCATGGCAGGCGCGTCCGCGTCGCGGAGGCAAGTGGGGTGGGGACAGGAACCAGGAATAGTGGGCCTGTGCTTTTCTCGAGTCCAACTTCATCTCTTCTGGCAATCCCTTCCGCAACACCACCAACCCGCGCACGCTCTTCCGCCAACGTTGTCAAATCCCACCTAGCCTCGTTTCCTCATGCGGCACCATGGATGCGAAGGATCAGTGGCACAAAATTTTATCGCGACATCACGTCGGCCCTACGTGTGGATTGAAAGAGAACGGGTAGCATGAACTCTATATGAACATGTCCATCTACGATACAAGAAAATCTCTAATATACTCTAAAATATTTGGCTTTTGGTCCGACCAACGCCTTTGATGCTACCTCACCAGCCGGAGCTTCGCGGGACACCGACGAAACATACCGAAAAGCATGGGTATTCCTCAACTGAACAACGCCACAATAATGCGTAGTACAAACATAATCACCCAATCGTACACTGCTGACCCTTGCAGATTACTGCTCTCTCATCCATTTGTCGAATTCTGACGGTTCCTCCAGTGACACCATGGTCGGATCCGACTGCCAAGATCCGGAATGGTAGTCGTCATGCGATGTGTCTAAGAGGCCGTCGAGGTTTTGTTGATCGAGTGTCTCATCTGGCATGCCCGGATGACCATTCCGGAAACCATGGTGCTGGAGCGCGGTAGGATCGATGTCGGAGTGATTACCCCCATCGTAGGCCAGCAGCATCGGATCCAGCTGTCCCTCATCGAATGGCGTACCAACATGGGATAGTTGATGCATCAGATCGTCCGCGCTGCCTCCTGGTAATCCCAGCATCGATGGGTTCGAGTGGAATTGAGCTGAATTTGACGGCGTGCCTATCCTTCTCATGTGCATCTCGTCCACGTAATTCGGACTCATGTGCATGGCCGGATAAGCAGCACTCTGGTAGTACTGGCTATACAGATCGTTGTGGCTCATGGGCATTGGCATCGGTCGGCCTTCGTTCGTCATCTCCCAGGAAGATCTGTTGACACCATTGCCATTCGGTCCAAATGAGCGGTCGAAATATTCGGCGCCGCCACCGTTCGAGGAATAACTGAATGACCGATCGACTCGTCTGGCTTTCCGCGCGCGAGAATGGCCGCTACCGGGAGCCCACTCTGCATCCTCCAGATCGCTAGGCTCTTCATCGTCAGACCACTCGCCTCTCCGCTTCCGAGCAGGGGCTGCTGCTTTGCTGGGCGAGAACTTGTATGTCGGGTGCGCGTTCTGGTGATTCATGCGTTCAACCTTGGCGTAATCGTTGTATAGCTCACGGATTGCCGGTGGCTCCAGCGGCCAACTTTCACCAGCTACCGACGACACGACTTGATGGTTGTTCTGCAAGCACCAGGACTTGGCCCTCTCCGCAAACGCCGATCGATACAGCATGAACGAGTTCATGGGGCGAGTGATGTATCCATTTCTCTTCTCGACTTCTTGCCTCCTGACATCTGCGGGCCTTTCCACCCATGCCTTCATGTCCTTGACCGGGATATGGTGCAGCTCCTTCGTCAGGATGCTTAATGGCGCCGTCAATTTGGGTGTCTTTTGCTTGTCGCTCTTCGCCGCCTTGGTCTTTTTGGTTCTCGGTGTCGCTTTCGGTCGCGGGCTGCCTTCTGTCCTCCGGGGCGAGCTGGACGCTGCTGCTGCTCTCCCACTGCGGGTCGTTCTTCGGCCAAGGTCATCATCGTTAGTTGATCTTGGGGTTGGCGGTGAGAAGAGGCCTTGGTCGTTCTGTTGCTGTTAGCCGCTGACCAGCGACGACGACGAGTGCACGCTACTCACCGACATGCCGCTGTATGACCCGTTATGGTAATATTCTGCCGGAGGACCATATCCATCCTGTATTCGAGTCAGCATCGTTATGCGCATAAGGATGCAGGGACACTTACGTATTGTATTCCTAGTCCAAGGCCACGAGGATGGCTGTCGAAATGTGACGCATGGGAAGGGATCCCTTCGTGCGCCACCGACCCTGGAGAGCCGTACCCTGCCTCATCGAACGAATAGCCACGGCCTGCGATGTATTGCGCAACCTGGTGCAGCCCGGCTTGATATTCGGCCCCAGCATTCGGTGGAGTAGGGGGATGTTGTCGGATGAGCGTGTCACCCCTCATCATGGCAAGTCTTACCGCACAAGCGGAAGTGTTGCGACAGTGGAGATTGCGGGCTATTGCGTTGCTGGCGCTACCGATTGGATACCGTCCGCGGACTCACCACAAAACGAAAGGCGATGATGATAACTACTTCAGCAAAGCAAGCCTAGGAGCGAACCGTGGTATCACTTTGAGTTTTCTGCTGCCTAAGTCTCCCAGTAAGTGGGGAAGGATGTGGAGATGATGCGCGTCCTCCAGATTGTGTTCTTCCGAATTTCCGAGAAGACCTTATGCCGAACGTTCTGTTCCAGATATGGGGCTGCATTTGTGTCAGTAACAGTAGCGACTGCATTGCTTCATTGCTGGGTTTGCTTCGTCGCAATGATACATAGCAGTTCGCAAAGAGTTCAGGGAACGAACCTGTTGCAGTTACCCGCTTCTCACCGGCTCCAATGCTCTGGATACGCGCACAATTAAGTTCGACCAGCACGCGATACCAATCTTCTGGTCAGACACAGCTGCACTGTCTGTGTTGTGTTGTTCCGGCCCGTTTTCTTTGTGGCGAAGGTAGAGCTCGAGCAAAGAGTGGAGGGCAAATCAACGGAAGGCGATTCTTTGTCCGGGGTCAGTCGTCAGTAGGTATTTGTAGCGACTACACAGTCTCGAGGTCGACTGCTCACGTATAGTGTAGTGTACCTGGTCGTCTGAACACGGACAAAGAAGTACCGGATTCGTTATGGTTGGGCGCGCTTGCCACACTGAGGGAACTCGCGCTGCTTTTGGATTCCGAGCCTCACCTGCACTTCAATAGGTATAAGATGGCGTAAAACCTAGCCTTCTGGTCCGTTCACGTTTCGAGATCGAAAATATCGTGTCCTTCATGTTGTGGGGTTGAAAACGGCCCTCAGCCCCTCCATAGCGACAGCTATATGCGGGAACTACTCTCATTGCGGGCGCCCTTCCACAGCAGTCGCCTGTCCAAAGGCACCGTCTGCTAATCTCGACAGGGATTCGCGATGGCTTGCAGCAGTCATGTGCATTTAGCGCAAGCCGTAGTAAGCCACACGCTCACTGGTATCTTTAGCCTCTACATCGACGCTGCGGGTTGTGTTCCGCCAGATCACGGGCTACATTCCTCGCACCAATTGCATCCGCGGGGGCTGGCAGTGCCCCTTCCCTAGAGCCAATGAAAGGGATAATTGAGGGCCACATTTTTTGTCCAAGTTGAAGTCGTTGGTCAACCAAAGTCTGGTTCTGCCGTCACAGCTTAGGTTAGCATGCTTCTACGGATGACTGCATCTCAATTCTGCCAGAACCCTGACAGCTGGCCATGCTTGGCAGGGCTGACCACAACACCACGACACCTGATTTTCTATGCAGTACCACCCGCGGTAACATGCGACTGTACAATCCGTACACAAGCCGCTTTAGACCAGACCTTTCTCAAACACTCGTTCTCAAACACTCGTTCTCAAACACACAAGCATCGTCGACTTGCAAATGGCAGCAGCTGGACAAAGGACCAGCACAGCATTCCCGACATTCTGGATATAGTGCCCCTCCGCGGCGAGGCTTAGAAGCGTAGTCACCGCTCAGGCTTAAAACAATTCCGTCTATCCAGCCCGTTCACGGCTATCGGAGAACGCGTCTTGCGTCGATGGCTTTTTCGGCATGCCCGTTACGGCAACTTAATCTCCTTGCAATAACAACAGGCAACAGGCTTCAGGCCGCGGACGTTCTGGGAAAGGTCCTGCATGTTGCATGCAGGAAGAGTTCGGTTGCTTCCGGTCGATCGTGTCGACATGCGGTCCCTGTGGACCTGCCTCTGGAATGCGCGCTCTCACTCTTTCGGCAGGACAACCAAACAGTTTCACTTTAGTGCAGTGAGGTTTGACCGAGCCTCAAAGACGAGATTGATTGGTTTGAGCAAGCGCGAAACACGTGTGGGTTTTTGCTGTCTGCAAAATGGCGGCTGCTCTGAATCAGGGGATGGGGCTCAACTGAGTTTGTGGGGTTTGCATGCACGCACGGTCTGACCGGAGCGTCTAAAAATGAACGCAAACGTGGTGGTCTCTCACGCAGTGCCGCCAAAATCCATACGTCAGGAAACAGGAGTCGGTACCATGCGCGGCTCTGACGAGCACAGCAAGCGAACACCGCTGGCCACGAGATTCGAACTACTCTTAGGTATAGCTGCCGAGAGAAGCCATTGAGCACGCTTACCTACGGTTGACGCCGTAACCGTCACTGTCTGCCTCTGTTGAACCAACTTTTTGCGTCGCTCAGACTGGCAACGTTTCTGTCGTTATCCACAATTACAACTTCCCTACGTCAATTCGCAGCATCGGTTTCCTGATGCCAAAATAACGACCATGAATCTAAGACTCAAGAGCACAAGGTTTGCTGCGTGTTACCCGTCGTCAACCGTAGGCCAGGTTGGTAATAGAGCTCTCCGCGCCTCTTTACAGCCTCCTACCAGTCGTTCCACCCCTCTCAACCATTCAGTACGTTATCATCATAGCGAATGAAGTGCTCTAATATCTCGACACTCTCCACTTCGCAGTCCGCGGGAGCTAACAGTAAAGTTTGCGCTATAGAAGCGCGCTGAGGAGATGTTTAGCGCATTACCCCACTTGACGAGTCTCCGTTCCGTGGAACGCTCTGGTGGCACGGAATTGCCGCCCATAGTCTGGCAACACCGCCAAGACCGCCGGTCTTTTCTAATCACAAAATGACAGCCGCCGTCCCACCGGGGAACCCGTGCCGAGAGTATAGCCAAAACTGCACTTCACGCCCTGAAGGTACTATCACCTTGAACAGGGACACCTCCGAGTTCAACATCGCGGGTTGGTACACTAGGTATAATGTCCCCTCGCAGTTGCCAGTAGCTCAACAGTCGCGGTCAGATCGAGTAACTGCGCCGTGAAATACCAACTAGAGCCTACCGATCGTTGGTATAGATCTCACATGCAAACATGCAGCATGGCATGATATGAACCTAGGTATGATGCCGTTCCTGAGATTGAGTTGGGTCTAGGTACTTGAAGCGTGGTCAGCAGACATGGCATGCATGTTCACTCAGAAGGGGATCTCCAGGGCACGGCCCTGCAGCACATCACTCGCATCGACACATCGTCAACCGGTTTTACAAGGGCATCGTGTAATGGTAGCCAGGTTCTCGGGTGTGGACGCGCTTATCGCAAATAGTTCGCTCAGCTAAGGCAAGTTTGCGAAGGCTTCCGGCGCGGCCATCGTGAGCAAGCGCATGTCACGGCACGTGCAGGATGGCCAGAGCATTGACTCTCCCCTCAAATCTACATCTAGCATCGTATAGAAGCTCACCAAGCATGAGCGACGACAAGCAGCAGCCCCTCATCTTCGTGTCTATCCTACTTCGACTTCATATTTCCTACCGGCTTGATCTGCATGCCGCTTTGCCCGACTCATATTTACACTGGCACATGTTCCTGCCTAAATAATTCAAAAGCGGGCATCAGTCCTCCGCCACCAGCTAGTCTTGTGTAACACTGGGACACGGGGTCGATAACGCCCTAACACGTGATGGCACGAACACTACCACTTTTTTCGCCTGTCCCCCTGTCGAACATCCTCTGCGGCGCACCCTCTAGACTCAATCAGGGAAACAGTATCTCCGCCAAGATCGAGTGGCGAAACTGTACGTTTTTTTGCTAGTTAAGCCGTCTCCTACGTTTCCTATCCGATCGATTGGCTCAACTTCGGCTGGTCATGAAGTTGCGCGCATCGGGTTGGGTCATGGAGATCGTGCTCGATACATTTCGAAGTGGCTCTCTGAGACAATCTCTAGGATTCGAACGTGTACAGGACATCGTGGGATGCGCACATCGCTCACTGTGGGCGTCTCGCGCTGCTGTAAGGAACGAGAACAAAGAGTCTTCATCTCATTGGGCTTGGGACTCATGTGGCCAACCACAATCGCTGTATGAACAAAGCAAAGTCAGGTTGTTCAATGAATTAATTGAACAATGGGTCTTGAGATCATCTTTGTTTGTGTTGTAACGACTTGGAAGGCCAGGCATGTACAATGATGAAGAAGCAACGGAGTTTCAACAATGAAGGAGGTATGGACCAAGAGGCAATCAATGACCTACCGTTCTTTTGCCTTTGCCTCGAAATGAAAGTCACTAGTATCCTCTACCAACTATGACGGACGATAACGGAAATACACGACCGCACCCAGCGGGTGCTGACGAAGAAACGGAGCTGCTGAACATCAGTAATCATTCGAATGGGAAATCCGAAGAAACTATGCAAAAAACTTACGAAGACACGGAAGATAACGAATGGAAGGAGCAGGACCATGACGATATACAGTCGAGCACAGTGTCATGGGGCAATCATTGCAAGAGAAAAACGAGTTACGCCGCGCATACCAAAGCTTCCGTGGCCAAGAAAAACGAAAAGGTGGAACTTCCCCCTTGGGTAAAGAGAACTCAGACGTACAAGGAGCCTCCTAGCCGACCAGATAGCCCAATGAATCGACCGGCATCTGCGATGGATAGTCGACGATCTAGTCCGCGACGGTGCTCTACGACGGGAAAGAAAAGGGAGCATGGTATGTTGGATAGGAGGTCGCCTCCCTTGGGCATTTCAAGCCCGAGAAAGAATCGGAGGACGCGGAGTCGTAGTCTTACTGCTGCGGACATTGTGCATGTTTATCATTGTAGGCCGATTACGCTGAAGGCGTCTGCGCTTGAGGAAAAGGAGGAGGGGTCTTCAGTTCAAGTGGAGGAGCTAGAGACTGATGTTCAACACAAAGAACATAAACCGACAGCAGACCTGGCCACCTCCAAGGTGATACTGGATAGAGTCGTCGCGGAGAAGGAAGCATTAGGTGCCAAACTCAGGGCGACAGAGAAAGAGCGCAATAGTACGGCAGAACGGCTAGGTACAGCCAAGCAGGAACTGCAGACCCTGAAGGGTGATGAGGAGAAGTTGAAACAAGAGCACAACCAGCTTTTGGACAGGTATAAAGAGCTGCAAGCCCATATGGAAGCAGACAGCTTTGGTGAGCCTCGGTTGCCGCAAGAAGGATTAGTCGAGTCGGGGGTCAAGGATCTCGGAGTCAAAGTCGACGAGTTGGAAAAGCAAATTGCAGAGACGCAGTGGGTGCTCCAGAAGAAAGAGAAAGAGTTAGTAGAGGAAAGGAAGCACGTTGAAGGAGTGGAAGACGAGCTGATCGAAGCCAACGAGGCTCTTAAGAAGGAGCGGATGCACAAAGATGCCTTGTCTAAGATCATCGATGTAATATCTGACGCCATGTCTCAAGGCACAAACACCAAGTTGCGCATGCTCAACAACCTTGCTCGCAAACTAGCCGCCCATCCCGACACTGAAGATCTTCCCTTGAAGTTCCTTCAGTTGTTATCGCAGTTCATCACGAACAAAGAGTCCCTGGAGCGACAGCTAGCAGATAAAGACCACGAGATTGAGATCCGTGAGAAGGCTATGAGAGCAAATGAGGATGAGACGGGTATGATGAGCCCATTAAAGAGCCCGCGACAGGCTGATCGAGATGCGTTTGAGAAGCTATTCAGGGAAGAGCGACGCAAGCGCAAAGCAGCGGAAGGCGCGCTTGAAAAGATCCAGACGAGCGCAGAGAAAGATTATCTCTCACAGCTCGAGCAAAAAACCGAAGAGCTCATCAAGGCGCAAGAGGAGACTGCAACGCTACGCAAGCAAGTCCACCATCTGGAAACCCAAGCCAAGGCATGGCAAGAAGAATCCGAGGACGCAAAATCCCAACTCGAGAAACGCGCCCTCGCTTTCGAGGAAACCATCGCGCGTCAGAAACAAGAGTCCCTCACCTACATCCGAGAATACCACACCAAAACCCAAGACCCAACACACTGGCAAGTCCAAGGTTTACAACAGAAACTCGCAGATTTGGAACAAGACCTAACCACCACCACCAAGCTCTTCAACGACACCAAAAGGCAAAAAGCCCATCTAGAAGACGCCACCAAAGAACTAGCCGAGACCAATATCCTGCAAATGAATCACATCGACCAAATCCAACAAGCCTACATGCGCGGCGCAAAGCTACCCACCCTCGCGCCGCCACCCATGCCCTACGACGAAGAAGAACAAGACCCCAACGGTGAACCCCCCGCCCTCAATCCCCCCTGGCCTATGGCAGCACAAAAAGAACCCCGGATCCCAGCCTGTCACCTCCCCGCCGCCATCGAGCGCCGCGCCGCCCTTGTCGCCGCATACCGCGAAGAACTGGCCCAAGCACGCCAAAAGGAATTCATCGCGCTGACCAAGACGGCGCCGCTGCTGATCCACAATGCTAATGTAGAGCGGGACGACGAGATTATGGAAAAGGTGAGGAAGTGGAAGTTGGGGGATTTGTATCCGCCGGGGAAGGAAGGGTATGAGGCGATTAGGGGGAAGAGTGCGTGGGAGAGGTGGGAGGGCCCGCGGTGGGCCAAGGAGAAGGCGAGTTGGGCGGAGAAGAAGGTTTTGGTGGATAAGGGGCTTTGGATAGGGGATTGAGGTTAGTAAAACTTGGCAGAGCGTCTGAGGATTAATAATGAGATCACTGTGAGTATCCCAGGCAGCAGTTGATCAGGTGACACCAAGAGACAGGTGGTAGTTCGTAAACAAAATGCACGCAACGAAACTATGCATGTTGCTCTTACGATAATATATGCTCCAAACTCTTCTTCCACTACGATGCGAGACCACTACAATGCCTCAGTGTGAGTGTCATCACCTTTTTCTTTCTTAACGACCTTTTCAACTTCAGCCCGCGCCGTGCCCTTGGCCTGCGCGGCTGCAACATGTTCGATGTCACGGTCGAGGTTTTCGCTGCCCTTCTTGGTCCTCCACGCATGTGGGCCTTCTTTGCTGAACAGAAACTCAACTTCTTCCAGAGTCTTACCGCAAGTCTATACAAAGGGTTAGCGAACATCCGAGCCAGATATATGTGACTTGTCTTACCTCGGGGTATGTGAAGAAAGCTTGGACTGCAGCGAGCAAGCAAAGTATTCCGAAGACGACGAAGACTGCCCACTTGATGTTGACGAATGCGGGTGGGATGAATAGTCCAATTGCGAAATTGAAGAGCCAGTTGCCTAGGGAAAGCCGTTAGTCAATCGATCTTTGATATACCATCAGGTGTTCGCGCCAAGGAATATCTGACACTCGCACAGGGACCTAACTTACCAATTGCGGCGATACCCATTCCAGCAGCTCTCGTCTCGAGCGACCATACCTCAGCAGCGTACACCCACGCGATGGGGGCAAGCGTGAGGGCATAAATGATGATCAAAAGATAAGAAAACGCGATGACGGTGTGTGCCGGAGGTCCTTCGACAAGCATAACAATGTTATCATCACCTCCCACACCCTCAGGGACGTAAGTGTAGTGAGCTCCGAGCGTCCCGCCGACGACGAAGTGGCAGAACCCCATGCCAATTGCGCCCCAAACCAACAGCGTCCTTCGGCCAATCTTGTCGACGAAGAAGAACATGATCGTGGAGAATATGATGAACAGTGCATATTGCACACCGGCGGATACCAGATTTGTGTTACCCTCAAGACCGGCCATCGCAAAAACGTATACGATGTAGTACCTATATTAGACTTAGTCCAATTTCCCATGTATATGAAGGCATCTCAATATCCTTACGTCATGATGTTGGCGCCAGAAAGTTGCTGCCATGCCTGTACGGAGAAACCTGCCAGCGTGCGTTTCCACATGCCGTTGTAAACGAACTTTCTCCATCCTTGGGGGGCCAGACGCTCGGCAGTAAGAGCAGTGATGATCTCCTCGTACTCGGCGATAACATAGGGGTCTTCGATATTGCCGTTGGCTTGAATAGCTGCGAGAATGTGGATCGACTCCTCCGCGCGATCGACCTTGGCCAGCCAACGAGGGCTCTCTGGCAGGAAAGGTAGACCGATCATGAAGAGCACGCAGGGAACGAATTGAATACCCCAAGCCGTGCGGAATGACGCTGACTCTCCAGGGATGAAGGAGCACCCATAACCGATGAAATACCTTGGACGGGTTAGCTTTGCTTTGCTTTGCTTTGCTTTGTCGGGCACCTTGCTCACATGATAAGAATACCCCACTCGATGGCGAGCTGTTGGATGATGATAATGGCACCGCGCTGCGAATGTTTTGCAATCTCTGCGAGGTATACGGGTACCTGCGACGACGTAATACCGACAGTTACTCCGTTCAGGACGCGTCCAGCAATAAGCATGCCTCGACCAGTTACCGCAACCTGAAGAGCGGTACCTACAAGCCACCAAAGACAGGCGAATAGGAGAGCGTCGCGGCGACCGAACTTGTCAGAGATGGGGCCGGCCATGATGGAACCGACAACTGAGCCCGCAGCCAGGGCAGATCCGATGGCTCCTTGTTCGATGCCCGAGGGATTGTCGAAGTAATTTCTGACATATTGTAAGTCGATGCTCGTGGGATGTTTCCTTGGAGTGAGGCTTCCATGACTTACAGATACTGGTCCGTTCCGATAATAGCGCTCATGGACGAGATATCGAAACCGAAGAGCATACCACCCATGGTGGCGACAATCGCCAGGAAATAGACATTGTAGATCTTAGGAAACTTTTCAAACATCTTGACGACCGCGAGCTCTCCAGAGCCTGAGTTGATGCGGAGACGAAATCAACGGGGCAGAGGCTGAACTATAAGCCCCTCAAGGTCGGCACTAGATGTCGGGCTTGCTGAACATAGTGGGCATACTCCCGTGAGGCAGCCTTCCCTGCTAAAGAGGATGCGCCGCTTGATGGACACTATGATGGCTCTCCCGTTGGCCTGTTAGTATGTAACATGCTCACGAGCAGTATAGCGGCCGTCTCCCGAACGTGCCGTTCTTTCCATCGGAGTAAAAATGCTGCGAGTCAAGTCCCGAATTGGAGTACCATTGGTGGAAAAATGTGTGTGGGAATCTGGGGTTCGCCATGGAGGTGGAGCCGATCGGCTGTGGAGAACTCCTCAACCGCGTCCCGCATGAACTGTGTCGTCAGCGGCGTGAGTTTTTATAATCGACGGCTCATCGTGCGACGGCTGTTATGATTCAACGGTGCATTAACCCCTTGCTACCGTTACATTTGACAAGCAAAGTGCTGGAAACGTTACCGAATGCGATATGACTTCCGCGTGATAATGCTGGTGATTGGGCGGGAGCATGGCACGAACCTGCGAGGCGAGATCCACATCGCGGGCGGCACCTGGGCAGACAACGCTCGCGAAGCTTGAATCAACTGAATCAACACCACGATCGCATGTTTAGACAAAGAGAAGTCACGCAAGAGGCGTAATGTAGATATTGGGTAACGATGTCAGATGTTGCAGAGATCGTCTGTGGTCGCCTACAAAGTATGTCGTGAAGGACGGGGTGGAGCACAAGCTTATGCATACGACCTCATGAGATATGCTCGTGTTCATGACAATTGTCGTGATGCTACTTTTCCTGTATCCACCATCAACTCACAGACCTCCCAAGGAATCATGATGCTCCTATGTCAACCTATGATAAGAAGTTATTGTCGTATACCCCAGGTGTTAAACTGATCACATCTGTTCTTATCTGCCAGTCTTGATCAATTCACAACTGAACCATGCAACACATGCCGAGGCAGACAACTGTCGTGCTTGTCACTTGAATAGCTCACGCCATCACAGTTTTGATGTAGACCCGACCGGAAGCTCAGATAATCAGTGTTTCTAGCAACTATCCTTCCATCCGAATCGTATGATCAAGTTTTATGTGATGCAGCGGAAATAATGAGTGTCTACCTCCGTTCCAAAATTTCAGGAGCTGGGAGGGAAAACGTCGGAATTGCGGTCCCGAAAACAGAATACGAGGAACCCTTGCTTAGTGCTTCCTTGTTGCCCCACCACTTCGACTCAATCTTTTCCTTCGATTGCTTCAGGGTCTTATTGCGCACCGAAGTGTAATTAAGATTTTATGTATTGTTAATTTGAAAGTCTTTCCATCAACAACTACAGTAGTAGTCATCTGGTCTTATGGTCTAGTGGTATGATTCTCGCTTAGGGTTTACCCGAGCATTGCTTGCGAGAGGCCCCGCGTTCGAGTCGCGGTAAGACCCCTTTTTTGCTCTTATTCAACTACATTTTTCGACAAAAAGTTGTGTGTGTGTGGTTGCCTGTGTCGGACGTCCTTTGCGGAAGCGGACTTGACGCAAACACTTTACCGTCTTTGCAACTTCCATCTTGCGATGTCTCTTTTTGCTGTTTCTTTTTGCTGTTGTGCTTTTCTTCTTGTTGATTCTTTCTTGTCGTGCCGGTCTAACGACATGGCGTGGTTTCTGTGAAGAGGTATATATATACCCAAAAGATAGACAATATCAGTGACAAGAAAACCTCACGTACGGTAAAGCAACACACTATGTATAATACCCTACATACTCTCGTGACAACGAGAAAATCGGATTTAAGCTAGGTCATCCTCACCACCAAAACAAAGAATTAACCACCCTTTCCACCACTAGGATTGATTATTCTTCTTCCTAAGTCTACAGAGCATAAGATTCTAGTCGCAACTTAATACATTCACCCTGAAAATGGTTGTGTTCTGATGTTCTAAGGACTGGGGTACTAGCTTAAATCCGGTTTTCTCGTTGTCATGAGAGCATACATGGACGGCCTGCACCTCATCCCCCGAAAACCCATGCAGCGGTCTCCTTCTCCAAACCTTGCCCTCCCGTACCGTACGTTAGTCTTCCCCAAACTCTATCGACATCCATCCCATCCGCCTCCTACCCACGCACCCCTAATCTAATTAATTCGCAAATAAGTTACACGATAAGGAAACCTAGGTATCCATCTTTGTTAACCCGTCGGCGGCTGCATCTTGCTTGCTTGCGCAGCCATATTTCTTCTATTTTCGAAGGCTAACGAACGCTCACTCAAAGAGGCGACTACATTTCGTACAAACAACGTTCGTACGTAGGTATATCCTCAGTAGCCGTAAATCCCGTGTTCGATGCAGTGCGAAACAGTATGAGCTGGATGAGACATATATACGTTTTATGAATGAAATCGATGATGTTCGCGGTTACGATTGTTCTGGTCGGGTATGTACCGGTGGTAACGCAGAACTTAGGCGTTACCTTGGTAGAGAAAGTGGAAGCAAGGCAATAAGTAGGTGAAATGAGGCATAGAGGAAGACTAGTGGCGGCTAGGTAGGGCGACGTGTGAGATATTTTGGGTTGTGGCGATTTTTTTTGTGGCGATATTTTTTGGGAGAGGGAATGTTGGTGTGTGTGCCTTGGTAGATGGTAAAGGGGTGTTCTAATAAAGTGGGAGAAAGATCGAGGTATAGCTTGTGCTTCCAATTTTTTTTCCCTACGTAGCAACGAGATACTGGTAGATGTTCAGAATAATGCATCAGAACTTTTTCCATAGGTACAAACACCGCGAAACATATTCCTAAACTCGTTAATAATTCCGCAAACGAATAATAAGCACCATGTCTGTACCTCGTCAACGCGCTATCCGCGGTATCACAAATTCTATTCTTCTATGACGCGACATTGCCGACGGAATTAGGATGTTTGTAGAAAGTCCGGTAGCTAGGTAGCACCTAGACGGACATGTGCACTCCTCTCGGCGTTACCTATGGAGTTTAGTAGATAACCACGATTCGGACCCGACAATCAGAAATCCGCGCGCCGAGAAAGATCTAGAGTGAGCCATATATAACAAGTCAGTTGGTAGACGCACAAAATAACATCAATTAAGAGTGATATCATAGTCTTCTCTCGCATCTACCTAAGGATTGCCCCGCCAAAGCTCATCAACTTCTCCCGAAACTTTCACGGACACTTCCATCATTCGCAACACAACACGATGCCAGAACTCGTCAAGAAGAACGTAGGGCCAGTCGGCTACGGCATGATGGGTAGACATTCCACTCTTCTTCATAACAATGCTCATTGACTAACATATCACAGGTCTCACATGGCGCGAGAACCCACCTCGGCAAGAACAGAGTCTCAAAGCTATGCACGCTGCGCTTTCTCAAGGCGCAAACTTCTGGAACGGCGGCGAGATCTACGGTACTCCAGAGCGCAACTCGTTGCACCTGCTCAACGAATACTTCATCAAGTATCCCGGCGACGCAGAAAAGGTTGTCCTGTCCATCAAGGGCGGTTGTACGCCAGGTGCGCCAATACCGGACGGTAGCCAAAAGAACATAAACCGCAGTATCGACGAGTGCCTGAGACTACTAGACGGCAAGAAGAGTCTTGATCTCTTCGAGTGCGCTAGGGTCGACCCCAATACGCCCATTGAGGAGACTATCGGCTACATGGCAGAGTATGTCAAGGCAGGCAAGCTCGGTGGCATCAGCTTGTCGGAGGTCAGCGCAGACTCGATTCGCAAGGCACACGGTGTGCATCCGATTTCAGCGGTGGAGGTTGAGTTTTCGCTGTGGTCAACGGACATCCTCGAGAACGGTGTTGCGGCGACGTGCGCCGAGTTAGGCATTCCTATCGTTGCGTACTCGCCCCTGGGACGGGGATTCCTTGTAAGCATACGCTTTTGCCCAGCAACAACTTACGGCTAACCCATTCCCCAGGCTGGCCGCTACAAGAAGCACAGCGACATCGAGGAGGGCTCAATCCTGCACATCATGCCCAGGTTCCAGCCCGACGTTTTTGATGAGAACATAAAGCTGCTTCATGCCGTCGAAGATATGGCAAACGCCAAGGGCGTCACACCATCTCAGATTGCCATCGGCTGGGTGCTCGCGCACAGCAATGCCAGGGGCATGCCTACTATCATCCCTATCCCGGGCGCGACCACAACGGAGAGGATTGAGGAGAATACGCAACCGGCGAAGCTGAACGACGAGGATATGAAGGCGTTGAATGGTTTTCTGAAGAAGTTTCCCGTGACTGGCGGACGGTATTGGAAGGACCACGAACACCTGTTGTTCGCTTAGGAGTCTGAGGTGTGAAGTCATGCGTCAGCTTTTGTAGTAATAGCTATACCGGAGGATAGTAAGAAATCGAGTCTACTGTGACCCAGCTCAGAGATTGTGTAGTGTATGGATTAATCCGCATTCGCCCTGCTGTGAGGCGGGGCGTTGGAATTGCAGAATCCGAATAGATCCTCATAGCGAGTGAGAAGATAAGAGGGAGCGACTTACATCAAGCGGTGAAAGAAGGATGGAGAGTAGTAATAAGAATAAGCTGGGCAAATTATGTGCTCCCAGCTGCCTGGTCCATGCGCTCCGCGATGCAACACGCTTTCCCCAAGACAACCGCGCCGACACCGCGCCGACACGGCCACCGATTCATTCACTCGCCCGACGCTCACACGCCACCATGGACTCGCCCTCGGATCTCTCAGAGTACGGCAGCGACGACTTCCCCGAGGACGTCAAAGGCGGCCATCTCAGCTACGAACCCACCCCCGACCACGACCCGCAGCGGCCGAGCAAGCGACCCCGGCTGAACATGCGCGCGCCCTCGTCGCCACCAGCGAATGTGCAGGCGCCGGTGCACGACGAGGAGGTGTACATCTCCGAAGACACGGATGGCTCGGTGCCTGCATCGCCGCACCACCACCCGGGCATGTCGCAGGAGGACGACTATGGCCAGGAGCAGGTCACCGGCTGCAAGTGGGAAGGCTGCATGGCCGGCGATCTCCAGAACATGGACAACCTCGTCGAGCATCTTCACGAGGACCACATCGGGACACGCCAGAAGAAGTACAGTTGCGAGTGGAGCGACTGCACTAGGAAGGGCATACCGCATGCCAGTGGCTATGCGCTTAGGGCGCACATGCGGTCTCATACGCGCGAGAAGCCATTCTACTGCACCCTGCCCGGTATCTCTCCCTTCTCTCCTGATGCAGTCATCGCGCAGCCGCTAACCGAGGCCATCAGAATGCGACCGCTCCTTCACCCGCTCCGATGCGCTGGCCAAACACATGCGCACCGTCCACGAGACGGAAGCGCTGCGGCCCTCTGACCCCGTCCCCAAGCATCACTCGTCGAATCCCACCAACAACAAGCAGCGCCTGAAGCTCGTCCTCAACAACGAAGCCAAGAAGCTACCACACGACAAGGCCTCGACCCCCGGCTCTCCCGCCTCGCATTCCCACCCACCCAACAGTGCGGCCCCACCGCCGCAAGCGCCCACTTCCGAAGCCGACTACGCCCACAACAACATTGTCTACCTCCAAGACCTCGCCAGCCCGAACGCGCCGACCCTCGTGCAATTTCCACCAGACATAGCCTTCACGCCCGAAGAGCTCCGTCTCCCCGCTCCGGAGCTCTTCAACCTACTCCGTAGACAGTTACGCTGGGCAACACAGGAGGGCGAGCAACTACGCGCCGAAGCCGAGCAGCTGGAGAGACAGCGACAGGAGGAGTGGCAGGCCAAGGAGCTGCTGTTCGAGAACTACATGGAAGCACAGGCAGCGACGGAGCGGCGGCGGCGGATAGAACGGGATATGCCGGAAGATGCCGAGGGTTGGCAGGCTGTGGAGAATGATGTGGCGCCTTCCAAAGCGCTCCCCATTCCACCCAAGGAGGGGAAGTTACCATGGTGGCGCCAGCAGCGGCCGAAGATCAAGGAAGAGGCTCCGCCACTGAGGCCGCCGCCGGCAGATATCAGGCACGAGGAGCTGCGGCCCCAGGTCCCTGCTGCTTAGTAAGCAAGGTATAGGCCTATCGCTCCACGTCCCGTTTCTGTAAAGGCACGATTTCTTCCCCTACCGCATTCCCACCTATCATTAGCCAAAAAGGATGCGCAGACACGCGCACCCAGTCGCCCCAAAAAATCCATAATCATTCATTGGTAAAGGCCAGGAGGGATATCTGCGTAGGAAAGAATAAGAGCTGAGTTGCGTTTTCTTTAAGCTTGTCTGGAAGTTGTGGGCTTTTCTTAGCCGTCAGAGGATTAGCTGAATCACTGAGTCAGCGGAAGTGGTCATCGTGTTAAAGATACCAAATCAATTCATACTGTCCTAGTATACAAGTTCACCCCTTTCCATGAGTAATTCCTAGTGCAAGTTTGCTGCACGCTTTTGCTTTTGGGCGCGACCGACTCCCGTCATGCGCCCGGTGCACCCATGTCCACGCTTCCCATGCTGCCTAGACCCTCTCTCTAATCATGTCCTTCCAGCCTCGAGGCGACATACCCAACTATCTATGCTTCCTCTTATCCGCCTCGGTGTTCTTGAACGGAAATCCACTCGTCCGCTTATCCGCACCCGTCTTTCTGCTAATGCGACCATTGCTGCTGGCAAAAAGAATGCACCAAAGCGCGATGACAGCCAGGAAACCAGAGCCGAGCGTTCCAAGACCGAAGCTAATAACACCTGTCTTGGTCCACATGGCGTAGCCGTAGAAAGCGTAGGCGGCGTGGAACAGGGCGGTTACCGTGAGGGTGGGGAGTGCGTACGGAGCTTTCGGGTCATCGGTTTCGGTCGTGGTGCCTACATCAACGTTAATTTGCGTGGACGGAGGGTATGAAGAATGGGGACTGAGGTCTGGATTGATGGCGGAGGGGGGTTTGGGAAGCGTACCTTCAGACAATCGACTAGACAGCGGAACCGAGCCAGTAAGCAACACAGTCAACACACCGAGCGTGATGAGCGTGAAGCCTAGGGTACGTGAGAAGTAGACTTCGAGGGCTATTCTCACACATTAGCCACGCCTTCCCTGCCGATGGTTGCGTGCTGGCGTCTACGTACTGGTGGCTTCGCGCACGTCGGGCGACAGCAATGCTACTATCATTGTGGGTGAAGAGATGAGGGGCGCCGCTTGGGTCGCTGTGTTGCTGTTAGCTATTGCATTTTCGGAATGCCGGGATTTTGAAATTTTCCACACGTACCGAGCCATGCGGCGGTGCCGTACGAGTAGAAGTAGTAGACCTATGATTCATCGTCAGCGGTCGCTCATGTAGCAAGGAGCTGCTCCAGGAGCTATACGCACATCCATATTGACGGACGAGGTTTCGAGTATTCGATTGAGGTTCACGGTAATTCAGGTGTTCGTGTGTGGAGGTCAGAGGAGAACGTGGAGCTGCGATGTGAGATTGATGGTGGTGGGTTGGGGTTGGGTTGGTTCCTGGGGATTTGCAACAAGCATTCGCGACGTCATCGTTCGCTAACATGGAAACCGCGGCACGTTGCCCAACGAAGGCCTAGTCTTGATAATGCCGTTACATGCTTCTTACTTGTTTGCGACGCTTGGTGTCCGCATTCGGTGGGTACGTGAATTGAGCCGCATATTTGGTGAGATGAGGTAGACATGACGGGCGGACGGGCTTCTGCGTGCGTGTCTACGTACGTGCGTAGTGAGCTTGATAGACTTCTCGACCGCATAACAAGGCTTGGTACATGATAGGACGATCTTGTTGCAAAATTGCTAACCTGTTGGTTATGCAGCCGCGTTTTCTCGATTATGCTGTTCTATGGCTCCTCTGGATGTGTAGACTCGTTGGAGGTATTCGAGGCACTTGACCGCAAGCTATTCCATCTAATAACACATACATCGAATGTTCATGGCAGAAGCCAAAAGGTCGTTCGCTAGGACATGTGTAAAAAAACGGCCGTTGGGAACCCTATCACTTCACCTCTGAAGAGCGCATATGGACCTCCTAACCTCACTGGACGGGCCCTGGCAAGATCATAACAGCTCCCAGCTCGGGGCCATTGCAATCCTCTACTTATAACACAGTACACTAGGTAGCAGCAAAATAACAGCAGAAGCATACCCAAACCCACGTCCATCAATATCCCCCCTACGATGTCACAAAACTTCCCATCCCAACCGGTTGAACCCACCACCCACCACCGCCCAGCCCCAAAAAAGAAATTACCAAAAATGGAAAGCACATTCGCAAAAAAAAAACCATCGATTACGGTAGATCGCGCTATCTACCCGTGTCCGATCCGCGAACCAGATTTGAGCAAAAGTGGGGGCCCAAGAGTCGAGATCTTGGTCGCTGGCCTCAAAAGTCTGGTAGCGAAGGGGGGGTGGGGG
This sequence comes from Decorospora gaudefroyi, assembly GCA_010015605.1. Taxonomy (NCBI): domain Eukaryota; kingdom Fungi; phylum Ascomycota; class Dothideomycetes; order Pleosporales; family Pleosporaceae; genus Decorospora; species Decorospora gaudefroyi. The sequence continues at coordinate 166,903 of ML975260.1, forward strand.
GCAAAAGAGGGGACCGACTGACTTTCTAGGACGGGAAAGAAGAGGAGAAAAGTGTTAATTGTAGAAGTGTGTGGCTACGTACGGTAACTTTTGGAATGCAATGTGTGGGCGCGAAGATTTGTGGGGATGGGGATCGATGTGCGTACACATACTGTGAGAGAGGGTATGGGGACTCTATATCGCACCATTCTGATACTATCATCTTACGAAGAAGAAAGAAATACTGATGCCTCACATATTTCCCCAGTCCAACCATGTCTAACCTTCAAAAAACTTCGCCTTGTTCTAGGTTACGTTGCCCTGAAGAGGGGGTATTCGGAAACCCCCAAACTTAATCTTGCCCTAAGATGCGGAAGAAATTCGTGCTCATCCCTATAGCTAACACTTGGGAGCACTTCGACACCGTCCTCATTTCATGTACCCAAAATCCACCAAACTCCAGATACCGTTGGTGTTCACCAGCTTTTACGTGACGCTAGAGTCGTAAACCCGTCACACGCGCACGATGAAAGCAATTTAACTTACTAACCGCAAATGCAAAAGTTCAATGGCCTAATGATCATAGACATTAAAGCTCCCATATACATCACTACTCACGACAGCCCTACCGCCCCATCGCTCTACTCATAAACATAACAGAACGGCCCCCCAACCGTACTCAACGCATCCGCAATCGTAATGTCCGCGAAAGTATCCCGGAACATAGGACCAAGCGTCAACACGTCATCTACTGTACCGTTGCGGCTGGGCGGTTGGTCAAGGAAGGTGATTGTACCCATAACCTGGTCCTTCCTATTTTCAATATCTTGGTTCTGCCAGATCCAGAATGTGCGGTCGACCTGTGCGTGGTGGAAATAGAAGGCCTGTATTAGCGGGTTAGCGGCTGCAGGGAAGTCGTTACGTATATGTGTGTAGGTGAATAAGGATAAGTAACGTACAGGGTCGGAAGGCGAGTTGAAGAAATCAGAGCCAGCATCTCCATTGATGGTGTAGTGTCCCGCGCTGTGCACACCTAAGTACCCATTCGCAAAGTCGCCCTGCATCCTGTTCTGGAAGGTGAGCACATCGTTGCTGTCCTCGATAAGTGCGGTGATGACTTCGTCTCGCGAACTGTATGCTGCCTCTTTGCTCACATCGCGATTCAGGCACCGCGGATTGTAGCCTAAACCGTCGGCTTGGGGATTTGGCTTAATGCCTTCGGCATGCGTCTGGATGGGGCCTAGGCTTACGGTCCAGTTGGCCAGCGGACCGGTGACGCAGCCACCGCCCTCCCCGGGGGGAAGGACAATAGGACATCCTGCTTCCACGGAAGGAATGCATGTGGAGTTTCTTCCTGGCACAAAGGTTCCGCCGTTGGAAATACTGGTGTCGCTGCCATCGAAGAGGGGGGATTTTCCTGGGTTCTCGTACCACCATGCCCAGTTGTAGTAGGGCAGGTAGCCCTTATATCCACATTCATCGCGGAGTAGTTGCTCGTAGGCCCAGATGTAGTACCGGTGCCAGGTGAGGAAGTTGGCCTAGCTTTAGTTAGTGACTGAGGTATATTCATTTGGTCTTAACGTGGGCCTGCATGAGGTGGCTATTGGGTAGACGTACGGTCCCGTGTACGGAGTACGTTTGTAGCACATGCGTAACGACGAAGTCATCATAACGACTCTTTGCTCCTGAGGCAACAGCCGCTGGCGTCAGAGCAGGCTTCGAGTGGATGCACTGTATGGCTTCGATGTAGTTCCTTCTCTCCGCTTTTGAGAGCATGGACCTGGGAATACATTGGTCGGTTGTATGTCATATAGTAGGGAGGAGTACTTACCACTCCTTTCGTACGGCTACGTTGTACATCGTACATGTGCCAGGACTTGGTACGCCATTCCGCTTTATATACTGCTCAAGGTTTCTGAGGCCAGATGCAGCCAGTTTGTCATGCTCAATGAGCTTCTGGGCGCCAACAATGCTAAAAAGCACTCCGGTGGCTAGTTTAGAGAAAAGCATCTTGATGCGACAGGCAGTGCCTTACGTGAGCGACAAGACGGTCCGCGACAATGTTCTGAAGCCGACCAGATGCTCTCCAGTTGGGCTCCCATCGGACAGTGAGGTCTTCATATATCGATGCCCACAAGGTTGCCAACTATTTGAACTCCCTGCCTCCATATGACTCGACCCTGACAAAAGGAGCGACAGGCACCGGCCTACCTAGAAGAGCCATAGTGAGATGTATGCGGCCAGACCGTGTTCCGCAATCTAGAAGTATGCATAAGCAGAGCCGCGTAGGAGTAGTAGCCCTGCTTCCGAAACGCGAAGGGGTCAGACCGCCTTCTGGCACATACGACGGAATCTAATAGGGTGTGGAGAGACGACTCTCATTCGTTATTGTGTAGGTTAAGCGTATAAAACGTAGTTGTTAAGACAATTGCTCGCTTTTAAGAGCCCTGCCACTGTCAGTCATAGGTGACAACAGGCGGCCACTCACCAAAATCCATCTAACGATGTTTGGGTATGAGGCATAAGCAGCGCGGTCGGTTTAATTGACCCTCGCGCACTTTGCCTGCAGGTTACATTGATTCTGACTGAAAGCTAACTCCAGCTGCTGGCCTGCTTTTCGATTGCAGGCAGCACACGTCCATAGGTAGATGCTTAATGGGATCGGTCGTAGTGTAGGAAGTAGAAAGCTTCGAGATGCAGAGCAAGAGGTAGCACCGCTATCACATATGCGCCTTTCCCGGATGACGACTAAAGGTAGTTAGTAAAATTGAGGCGTCGAGTCGAAGGTGGATTTGCAGAATACGGGAACGTGCGGGCCCACATCCGCTGCCTCGCCAACGGCCTGCCTACGGTACCGGTACAGTATGGACATCGAGCCACATATTCCTTCTTTTTACTTCTGCTTCAAACAAGCATTTCACCCCGCCCTACCTAAATTACAGTTGCCAAACAAATTGGAAACCCAGCCAAACACAACGTTCAACGCCATCACTTCGCTTCTTTACCGGTAAGCCCCGGAACGCACCCCATCCTTGCCTCCCCGAGACGCACACAACAAAAACACCAGTCGTTACCAAACTATATATATCCAGGTGTGTCGGATCACAGGTATCAGTAGGTACGTTAGCTGCCCAACGATGCCCAACAACCGACTCGGTCCTACTTCGGTCCTACTTGGACGAGAACATGTATACCTCCGTAGCATCCGCAGGTAGAGAAGAGACAATCCAACCATCATCGAACAGAATGCATTCATAGTTATTTCCTTTCATCACTAGTGAGCCTTCCAACAAGGTGCGTGATAGGATACACAGCATATAAACTATGGCCGTGGCTTCCCAATCTCTACTACAATCACCTAGATCAGCTACGCGCTTCTCTCATGTCAAAATCACCGTTTCATCCTGCCACAAACCATATGATCTTTTGATGATCGGTATGTCTTCATACCGATGACTAAATACAATATATACTCGGGGTAGCATGCCATGCCTCGTCAATCTACCCTGTCAGCATCTACGCTTACTGTACCACGCGGTAATCCTGAGTGGGACCGGCATACCTACGCACCGGGGACATTAACCGTCTTGGATACGCCCGACCATGTTCGAACGATGGAAACTTGCTTCGTTATGGCCTGTTTATCGTTTGTGTGACGCAAATCGATTGCAGCCTTGGAAAGCACAAGGCAGTCATGCTGCTGGACCAGGCAGGCTACGGGGAGTCTCCGGGGCTTTGATACACAGAGTCTCCTATACCTGCTCTTGGAGTTAGGTGGGTGAAATTCTCGATTGCTTGCTTGTTGTTGTGGCTTGTGACGAGGAAATGTTTTAGAGGGTTCTTGCTTGGTTTAGATATCTTCATGGTATTGTTTACTGCCGCCTGTATTGGCACCCTAAGTCCGTAGTCTCAAACAAGAGTAGACATGCTTTTGTACTGACAAGACACCTAGCACGTCAGATACCATTAGGTATCCAAGGGTGGTGATGCAGCAGGAAAGTCAACTAATTTCCAATACCACCTGGTTCTTCCACTGCAACACCATGGTGGCGCCCTCCTCGGGCAGCACCCGCTGTTGTTGATTCAAAAGGGTTCAAGAGGAAGCGAGACACGAATCACGATAGTCGAGGAAGGAGAAGGAGCGTTCGACATAACCAACAAGGAAGGAACGGATTATCAAAACAACAGGATTACACACTGCAAGGCAAACTTTAGCCACGATAGATATGTACTTGGTTACAAGAGATGCAATATATCAAGTGTCTGCGCTAATGAGGCTCTTGATACACACACGAACCCGCAGCAACTAATCTGCACCACCGACCCCCATAACACCCCTCCCAAACCACTCACTAATAACTGCAAAGCCATCCTTACCCCTCCTAAGCGCATCCTGGAATAGGTCATGCCTCTCTGCGCTCTCAATCTGCGCCCTTCTAATCGCCTTGACCGTCGCATTATTACTACTACAAATCGGACATTCAACTTCCGCATCATGCACATCCTCATCCGTACTCAAGCAGCTCTGATGATAGCTATGCTTGCATAAAAAGTGCACAACCGGCAACTCCAGCGTCTTCATACACACCTGACAGCGCGAGTTCTGGAAGACAGCTGGCTTGGTATTAAGGTTCTGAAGTTCCGCTTTCTTAGCTTCCGTGTCGGAACGGAAGGTCTCGATGTTGCGGCGGTTGGATGCGATTTCGGTACGTTCGCGTTCGATGGTGGTGCTGAGATACGACTTGATCATGCCCATTGTTGCGACGCCGTTTGCAGACAGCGTCTGGATGACTTGCAAGGGTGCCATGAGGCCGTCTTCGTCAATCTTTTTGAGGACTGAGTCAAGCTCGTCGCCTGCTTCGGCGAGAATGTCGGGTGATGAAGTGAAATAGGCGAGTGCGGCGGGATAGAGAGCTGGTTCCTCAGGGCCGTACTTTCGTAGCGCGCGGATGGCGCCTTGTGTGTCTGTGGCGGCGGTGTATGACCTGAAAATATCGAAGTGAAGGCCTTGCTGTTCCCGGACGAGGATCGCTCCGTCGCGGAAGTCGGATAAGTGGGAGAGCAAGAGCACGTTTGATGTGTCTATGGGTATGTCCTTGCCTTCGACGAGCTTTTTAGCTTTATTTTCCCACTCTTGTCGTTCGCCATCCTTTCTGGAGGATGCGGTGTGGAGGTACATCTCGAACAAGGTGGTGTAGAGATCGACTTTGTCGTCCTGGCGCAGATCGTCTGATGCGATGCATGCCTCGAGGAATATGATAAACTCCTGAGGATGATCGACAAATGCCGAAAAGGCTGTGCGCGGTTTGGGCGCCTTGTACTCTGGTGGGGGCTCGTCCGTGGTTGTCTCAACGATCTGGGCCTGGCTCATGGTGCTCTTCTGTTCGCCAGTAGGAGGCGACGCCAACGCGTTGGTATTCATATAGGGTAACGGCAGCAGCGCTGCAAGGTTCTGTACAGCACTCGATGCCACTCCTAGTCCCATACCTATACCGCCGCCAGATGCTGGAACGTCAGGTATGACTATAGCATCCTTCTTAGGTTGGAAGTTTCCAGTGTAATAGTCAATGAACAGCTGTGTAGAGTCCTTGGGGATATGTTGTAATAGTACCGTGGCATACTTCATCAGGTTGAAGTAGGCTACCTCCGGTTCTAGTCGCCATATGTATGCCAGTGCCTCCGCATACCGTTTTGAATCTTCAATCAGTACATCAACTACTAGCTCATGCTCGTCATGTTTTCTTGCAAGGAAGGCAGCTTGATCGTAATAGCCGCCTTGTCGACACATGGAGATGGCGGTGTCGAGATCGAACTTGAGATCGCCGGGCGACTTGATGAACTCTTCTAGTTTCTCAACATCTTTGAGCTTAGCATAACAGTTCAAGAGCAGGGTTGTGTGGTCTGATGTGGCCTTGTGGTGATCGTGAAGCTCTTCAAGGTACTCGATCAGGTTGTGAATTCTTTGCGTATCCAGGAACTAGATCTCCTCATTAATGGCAACGTCGCGTCAAGATGGGACTTCTGCATACCTTTCGGATTACCTGAGACGGTTCAGTGTTATCAATAGCCTTTAGGTACTGTTGCATAGCAGTATCGTAGTCTTGCTTGGAATACAGGTAGTCTCCAAACTTTCTAAGGATGACGTTCTGCTGTGACGAATCGAGCCCTGCCTTCTGTGCCAGATTGATAGCTAAGACGTATAGGTTGCGCTGGTATAATATCTCCAACTTTTGGGCGAATGGCTTTTCATGGTATCTGAAGATCTATCTCCCGTTAGCTTGGAAGTTCAGCATTCTCCGCGTGCTGTACCTTTCCATCGAGCGTGAAGACAAAGAGGTCACCCCACTCGGAGACGAGAGCCTTCACTTGCGACGACAGCTGCTCTTGGTGCGCTACAAATCTCAACTCGGTATTGAGTAGGGTGAAGCTAGACGTATTGAAAACATCGTTTGTGGCGCCAACACCGAAGGCGCGTAGAGGGTTGGACCGAGGCATCGCATTCGACTTGGGAGGTGCGACAATGACGACGTAATCCTTGTATACCGATACCATCTTCTTCTCGCCCTCATATGTGTATGGCGGACCTCGACCATGCTGGCCGTAGTAGTAAATCGCGTCGTTTCTCGCGACCACGACGTCCCGCGATGACTTGTCCACGGCCATGCAGCCCACGCCGCAACCGTACTCGTCGAGGGACTTTGCGGGCTGCCCTTGCCCTCTCCCGGATATCACCAGGGTCATGATGCGCCCGGTGGTCGCGATATAGAGAGTGGTGACGCTGCCTTCCCTGAACTCAATGCCAGTAATGGGCTCCTCGGACTCGAATACGGTGCGCTGTCGGGCGCCTCGGTCGTGGATCAGATCGCCCCTCACGACGGTCACTGCGCCATTCGCAAACCCCACGGCCAGCTGGGAGAGATCATCGAGGGCAGCGAAAGCAGATATGGGGAACTGCTTGCGTCCATTGTGAACGGTAAGCGTGCTCTGACAGCGCGGAATGCCCGTCTTCTTCTCCAGCTTGTCCAGAGCCCACACCTTCAGTATTGGCTCGTGCGACAGATCTTCGGCTATGGTGACGAGGAGCGAGGTGCCCTCAATCTGCTTCATGTGGGTGATGGCGCCTGCTTCATGGGCCCTGAATGTGCGCACGACCTTGAAGGCCTGGGACACGATGCGGACGACGCCATCTGCACTGCCGAAGAAGATGCTCTCCGACCCTGAGACGATGCACGTGATGTTCCCGATCTATGTGTGCTGTATGAGAAAGTGTATGCGCAGAGAATGCGGCGTCATACCTCGGACAGGACGGAGCTCTCGTCGTCGGGGAGCTTGACTTGCGAGACGTCGAAGAACTTGAAGTGCCACTGTTCGCGCATTAGCCGCGTCATGCTTCCATGTTGAAGGGCAGAGTGAAGGAAGACGCACCGGAGTGACTGCCATGCTGCTATCGCTCCATGCCGGCAGTCGCTGGACTGGCAGGAGCCATCGTCGCCTCGTACGGGCAGGGAAGCTACGACAGGCAGGCGCGACCCACCCATCGGCGCGGGTGGCTGTGCACGGACTTGGCGCTTTCCTATTGTGCTGCTGCCTCGCGCTCTCCTTTCCTCGCTCTCACCACCCTCACCACCACGCTCCCCACCATTTAAACTACATATCGCTTCGGCGCTTCATCCACACACAAGCCCCATCACCGGCGCTACACTCATTACATTTGCGCCAGCCCACCTCAACCGCTCAGTCGACGACGCTCACCACTTGCGTCGCGCGCCGCCCCAACAGCGCGCTCCTTTGTCTTCGCAGCCTTGACGCTGGTTCAGCCGCGCCTCCACCACAAAGACAAGCAGCCTCCGCTACTCAATCTACTCTCACGTCGTGCGTCCAACGAGCGCGCCCCCACCCAGACGCCCGCTCATCCAAGTATTACCGCTCCTGCATCTCTCACTATCATCAACATGTCTTCAAACAAGATGGAGCAGAGCCTCGACGACATCCTCAAGGCCTCCAAAACATCCCGCCGTGGTCGTGGCGCTCGCCGCTCTGGCGCTGGACGACCCGCTGCTGCCCCCGCCCCTGTCGGTGGTGTTTCCAAGTCGACCCGACAGAGCAAACAGACCAAGGCCGTGCCTGCCGCACCCGCTGCCGCACTCAGCGGAGAGACCAAGATCATGGTATCCAACTTGGTATGTACAAAGCTTACCGAATAAGAACATTGCTAATTAGCCACAGCCACGGGACATTGACCAAGTCCAGCTCCAGGTATGTTAGACTATTGCAGGTCTTTGAGCCTATTTTGTTTTGCTCTCACGAGCAAACACGAGCGCGATCCCACGATCCGAGCCTTTCTTCTTCGCGTGCCGGTATGGATGTTGAGCCATGTCTTGCACAAGTGTCACACCATGATCAGTGTTGGGCGCACATGACTGGTGTACGACTAGCAGCATGCGAACATTCCGAGGCACCGCAGCGACGAAAGTGGTTAATCCTTGTCCACAAGCTACACTCCCAAGTGCAAGCGAAGACAGCAGTGCACTAGCGACATTCTCTTGGTTGCTTTGCAGCAACTCTGGTCGGCTAAGAGAGCAGCGAGAAACGAACCACACTTCAACATACTGAAGGCTTGGGATTACTAGATGGGTGTGGGCTGAAATCCCAAGTTTGGTTCGGAGCGTCTTCAGGACGCTACTCGCAACAACTGCTCTTTTCTACTGAGTTTGCCTAGTCTCATTGAACCTCTCCTCTGCCGTGCCTGGACAAAGACAACCACTTTCCGAGCGGCGCTCTATTACCGCGCTAACATGGAACCGACGAATACCCACCGCCGAATATGGACTCGCCGCGGATCTTGCTTTTGTTTTGCGAACTCAAACACTAACGCGGCCACTAATACAACGTGTAGGATTATTTTGCCACAGTCGTCAACGTAGGTCGACCCAAGAAGATTCTGCTGCAGTATGACGCCGCCGGCCGCAGCGTGGGCAGCGCCACGATCATCTTCCATAAGCATGATCAAGCTGCAAAGGCTACCGCTGCCCTGGATGGTGTCAAGATCGACGGCCGCCCTGTCCGCGTCGAGATGCTCGTCAGCGCAAGCGCTCTCCCGGCTGCGACTCGCCCCTCCTCTCTAGCTGATCGCGTTACGTACGTATCCCCCACTTGTCCCCAGTACGAACGATCACTAACAACTCCACAGCCAACCCAAAAAGGACAAGCCAAAGCCTGCCACTGCCGAGAAAGTCAACTCTGCTGCCGCACGTGGACGTGGACAAACTCGTGGTCGTGGACGTGCTCGCGGTGGTCGCGAAGCTCGCCCCAAGAAGAAGACCGTCGAGGAGCTTGATGCGGAGATGGCCGACTATTTCCCCGGTGGTGAGCCCAACAACGCAAGCAATGGCACCGACATCGCGCAGGCTACTGCTGGCGGCGACACTGCCATGGACGACGAGATGCTTTGATCGCCTTCCTCATCAACACGCCTCTGATCTTCATTCTACTTTCACGGTTTAATTGAGCATGGATCGAAATTGGTTTGGCTCTTCAGGGAGTCGATGTGGTTTGGGCGTTTCTTTCTTTCCTTGGGAGCGTCATTCGAAACTTAAGTTCAGCGAGATGTTCGCTTTCTGCCAACCGCGGGTCAACCTATGACACAATCCGGTTTCTGTACACTATTCACCAGCGTCCTCAGCTCACAAATTGCACTTTGAGCATCGGTAATTTCAATCAAGAATGCCATGACTGGGGATACACATTACAAAGTCTCCAACCCATGAAGCACGGGCAATTTCGCGAGAAATTCTGCGGTAGCAGCCATTGGGCCCGAGTACTCCATCCGTGACGTCTCTATTCCCAATGCATACGATATCGACAATCAGCCAGCTCCGAATTTCTTCCTCTCGCAGCTCCATAGCGTTCGAAGGTACTACAAAAGTATTTTTTTATAGCCTTGACCAAAGCTATCGCGACTCCGACTCGCGAGCTCTGAAAGCTTCCCCGCCTGATCCGATATCTCCGACCATGCACATGGATGGGCGGACAGTTCCGCCCCTCGTCTCGGTCTCAGTCTTGGTCTCGAGCCTTTCAGAACCCCAGATCCTCATGCCCAGATCTGAGATCTTCTCTGTATTTGAATCTAAGTCTTTGTAGAGTATGTAGGGAAATCTCCAATAGCTCCCAACCGTGTTGTAGTCGCTACCAACAGTCGTTACTTCTGGCTTTCGTGATAGCGTTGGGAGCGCGTGTCACACCACCGCTGTCAGTCTACGACTCTACGGGCGGATGCTGACTGCAGCTCCTGGCGATAGAGATTCCTATTCGCGCCGATGAAGCCTTTTGTGCGGAATTTCTCACACCACGACCATTAGTTCAACTGCAGGGGCATCTTCCCCGCGATTGACTAAACTGTATCGAGGATCGCGGTGACTCTAGCTTCCGACTCCCCCGAGCTTCCTGCTGGATGAAGGGAGCGCTCATCCAACCGCGTCTCGTGAGCCGGTGGAGCTGGAGTGTGCGCGTCCTGATGCTTGACACTTGAGTTTAGAAAGTCTAGCTCGGGTTGCAAATCACGGTGTCCGGAGCTCGCTCGAAAGGAAGCCGAATTTGCTGGGATAGGACAATGGGGTTACCACTTCAGTCTTAGCACCGTGACCCTGGTTGTGGGTATGTTTTGCTCTGCATCATCCAGAACACGGGGGTGTTGTTAGTGGCAATTTGTAATCATAATTGTTGCTCGAGACGCGCGGTGGGAAGAGGGTTGCGCGATGCAGGTGAAGATCTGCGTGTCTTCTGTGGATGCCAATGTCCATCTGTGCCAGATTGGACAGTCAAGCACCGCGTGTCCAAGGCTAGCTGCGGCTTCGACGACATTTGAAAGAAACTGCGGGGGAGGGGTAGCTTGCCACACGCACACTCACTGGCCACTCGAGGCAAGAGCGGGGCATGAACTCATGGCGCCGCAGTCAAGCGCCACCCGGTTGTGCGTCTGCGTCCAACACATGGACAGGACTCGATAGGCCGCCCCTGCTCGAGACGGGTTGATGGCCGAGGCTGGACGATGGTACCTCCAGTGGAGATATTCTCTAACCCCGTCATGCGGAGAGTACTTAAGACTCCCAGTCCCTCTACCCCTCACCCACTTTCAGCTTCTGCCCTCTTTGTTTCTTCTAGATACCCCGATTAGGTTTTACCATCATGTCTGACACCATTGTCAAGCTTAAGACTCCCCAGACGGGCGAGTACGACCAGCCAACAGGCCTGTAAGGACTCCTCCATTCGGCTCCCGATATTTTTCGGAACCTCTTCCTTGCGCCCGCATCTACTGACCGACGAGCTAGCTTCATCAACAACGAGTTCGTCAAGAGCGTCGATAGCGGGACCTTGGAGGTGATCAACCCCTCCACTGAGGAAGTCATCTGCAATGTCGCAGCCGCCAGCGAGAAAGATGTTGATATTGCCGTCGCTGCCGCCCGCAAAGCTTTCAACGGCCCATGGAGGAAAGAGACGCCCGAGAACCGAGGAAAGCTCCTTGTCAAGCTGGCCGAGCTGTTCGAGAAGAATGCCGACCTCCTCGCCGCCGTCGAGGCTCTCGACAACGGCAAGGCCTTCTCCATGGCCAAGAACGTTGACGTTCCCGCCGCTGCCGGTTGCCTGAGGTATTACGGAGGATGGGCCGACAAGATTGAAGGTATGCATTGTTCATTGCATGTGTCTGCTTTCCGCTAACTCAATGTGACAGGCAAGGTTGTTGACACATCACCCGACACCTTCAACTACATTCGCAAGGAGCCTGTGAGTAGTTCCTTCCTCAGAATACATAATTCGTAATTGACGGTATTAGATTGGTGTTTGCGGTCAAATCATTCCCTGGAACTTCCCGCTTCTCATGTGGTCATGGAAGATTGGTCCTGCCATTGCCACTGGTAACACGGTTGTTATGAAGACTGCAGAGCAGACTCCTCTGTCCGCATACATTGCTTGCAAGCTGATACAGGAGGCTGGCTTCCCGCCAGGCGTCATCAACGTCATAACTGGTCTCGGCAAGGTCGCCGGTGCTGCCATTTCCTCCCACATGGACATCGACAAGGTTGCCTTTACCGGTTCAACCGTTGTCGGTCGCCAGATTATGAAGGCTGCTGCTGGCTCCAACCTGAAGAAGGTCACCCTCGAGCTCGGAGGCAAGAGCCCCAACATTGTGTTCGCTGACGCGGATCTGGAGGAGGCCATCAACTGGGTCAACTTCGGCATCTACTTCAACCACGGACAGTGCTGCTGCGCCGGATCGCGTATCTACGTCGAGGAATCTATCTACGACACGTTCATCGAACGGTTTAGGGAGCGAGCAGCTGCGAACGCTGTCGGTGACCCCTTCGCCGAAGACACTTTCCAGGGTCCTCAGGTCTCTCAACTTCAGTTTGACCGTATCATGAGGTAGGACCATTTGCTCCTCACTGCGTATGTATGTGCTAACTCCCAACCTAGCTACATTGACGAAGGCAAGAAGTCAGGCGCCACAGTCGAGACGGGCGGCAAGCGCAAGGGTGACAAGGGCTACTTCATCGAGCCCACCATCTTCTCCAACGTAACAGAAGACATGAAGATCCAGCAAGAAGAGATCTTCGGTCCCGTGTGCACAATCGCCAAGTTCAAGACCAAGGCAGATGTCATCAAGATCGGCAACTCGACTACCTACGGTCTTGCCGCCGCTGTCCATACAACCAACCTCAACACGGCCATCGAGGTGGCCAACGCACTCCGTGCAGGCACAGTCTGGGTCAACTCGTACAACACGCTGCACTGGAGCTTGCCATTCGGTGGTTACAAGGAGTCTGGTATCGGCCGTGAGTTGGGCGAGGCGGCGCTGGAGAACTACATCCAGACAAAGACGGTATCGATCCGTCTTGGTGATGTGCTCTTTGGTTAGATGGTGGAATATCGTGAGATCTTTATCGGAACTGTATATAGCTTGGTAACGCGAGGATCTGAATCAACGTGAAAGAATACCCCACATATGCATTTCTCATATTAAGACATGTTGACATTGTCACTACACAGGACTAGACATGTAGCGGATTCTTATGTGGTTCGTGTAGATCATTTCTACTATGGGATGGTGTTGCTCACATGCATGTGCTCAGGCGCGGCTTACCCTAGCGAGGCGGTTGCGTCAGTGCTCGGAATGCCCAGGTGATGATGAGACAAATACGGAGAGAAACAAATGTCAAGGCTACCACATTTTTTGCGGACAGGTGTTCTTCTCCGCTTCTCCATTATCGTGGTTAAGAAGGCGCATGTATGCAACCATGATATGATCAAGGTCTCGCACGTCTGCTCCTCTTGCTCCCAAGGTTGCAGCATCCCACCAAGCCATCCCAACCATCATGGCAGACAACGAGCCCACACTCTCGTCTCATGCGAATCAGTATATCCGCGAGGTTCTGCACAGCAGTGAAGCACCGCCTACCATACCCGTCCGCTACTTCTACACATCACCGCTCGCTATCGACGACCCGCTCTCTCCCCTGCCGCCGCCGCCGACTGGCGCCTCGAGTGCGAAGAGGGTGCCACCGAGGCCCTTCTCCGCCTATGACAACGACGCTATCCAGGAATCATGGCTGGCGCTGCGGAAGAAAATACTCAAGCATAACGAAGAGTTGGGAGAAAAGGAGGTCACCGGACGTGGCACGCCTGCCAATCCAGCGGTGGAGCGATTGAAGAGGAAGAGAGGAGGCAGCGCGTCGAGCGATGAAGGCGCTACGCAGGGAAGAGACATACCGGCGGGAAGATCGTCAAGCGGAGGGCAATACTCGAGGTCTGCCGAATTGGCGGAGAGAAGAAGGCCGGGTTCGAGCGGTGGTAGTCAAGGCCCGGCCATGTCTGGCTCACTGAAAGCGTACGATGCCGGCCCCATATCGCCACTCGAGCCAGCGACGACCGGCACGCCTTTCATCCGAGCTCCGTCACGAGGGAACGTGTCGAAAGCGTGGAAGCCCGCTCCCATGGAAGGGGGCAACCGGCCGACGATACACGAGGTGGACAGCTACAAGTGGGACGACGAAATGGAGCCTGCGCTATCGGTGAGCAAGGACAAGGCACCGGCAAGAAAGCCTTCGAAGCCGAAGCCAGGACCATCGGCGAAGGTACCCGTGGGCGTCTCGAGACTTCATCATGTGGTCATGGATGCCGACTCGATACGAATGGAGCCCATCTACTGGTCGCCGCTCAGCGACGTCGCCCAGATCGTCCGAGGCACGTGGTTCTACAAGGACAGCATGATGCCTGTGGAGATTGAAGTTGCGAACATGCTGGAAGCAGGCTATCTGGAAATGCGACCATGGACCCAGACATGGAAGGACGAGCTGAACAGTGCAGTGGAAGTTGGCGCTTTTGGAGAGATGAAGATTCTCCACACTCTCTGGCCTGCAAAGCCAAAGAAGCCGGAGAGCAGGCCATCAACGTCGCAACAGATGATGCAATCCACAGGCTTGGTTCAGAACACGCTACCGGAAGATGAGGAAGACCCGCAGAAAGAGCGAAGAGAGATCGTCGAGAACGCATGTGACCTGATCGATATTGCAACCGGCCCCGAAGGCCCAGACCACAAGGCAGCTGGGGACCTTGAGTACGGTGCTGACGGCCGGAAGCGCCTGTACCTCAAGGCCGGTGTGATATATTCGAACGACAAGGAGGCCTTCATTCTCAAGCCCACATTGCAGCCGTCCGACTACTATGGCAGGCGGCCACTTGCGAACTACATTCGTAAAGGGAGGCCTATCGGTGTCCATGTGGTGCGCGGCTTCGATCAAGCAATGTGGGACAAACTACATCCAGACAGAAATACGCCGAAAGCACAGGCAGCACGTGAAGGCGTATCGTCTTCACAGGCCGGTGCCCCGCAATATCGGAGACAGAAGTCAGACCCTGAACTTGCTCAATCCGAGAGACCGAAGGTGACGGATCTCGTCCTTGTGGTCCATGGTATAGGTCAAAAGCTGTCCGAAAGGATGGAGACATTCCACTTCACGCATGCAATGAATGCCTTCAGACGAGAGATGAACGTTGAGCTGGGGACGTCGGACGTCAAGCGCCATTTGCGAAAGGACATGGGAGGCATCATGTGTTTGCCGGTAGGTCATCTACTCAAGTCCTATCGCGAGACATACTCACAATCAGTAGGTCAACTGGCGACATCGTGTCTCCCTTGAGCTCGATGCTTCCGAGAATCCAGAACTCGAAGACCCTTCTGCCAACAAGTACACTTTGAAAGATATCACACCCGAAACACTCCCGTCCGTCCGTGGCATCGTCAGTGATGTCATGCTCGATATCCCCTACTATTTGTCCCCGACGCACAACCCTAAGATGACATCTGCATGCATACAAGAAGCAAACCGCATTTACCGCCTCTGGTGCGCTAACAACCCAGGCTTTCAAGAATACGGCCGAGTGCACCTCATCGCCCACTCTCTTGGTTCGGTCATGGCGATCGACATCCTGAGCCAGCAACCGACCTACGTCGACCCGCAATTCACTGAACCATCCTTCCCAGAAGCAGACATACCCAGGGATCAATTTATCTTCAACACCACTGACCTCTTCGTATGCGGCAGCCCGGTCGGACTCTTCCTCCTTATGAAGAACGCAAATCTACTTCCGCGCCGCGACAAGGAGAAGCCGGGCGCGGACTCTTACGCCGCGCCCGGTGTTGCCGGTGAACAAGGCACATACGGCTGTCTGGCCATCGACAACATCTACAACGTCATCAATCCCTACGACCCTGTCGCGTGCCGCATAAACCCGACTGTAGACGTAGTCTATGCGTCCATGTTGAAACCAGCAACCATCCCCAGCGCATCAATCTCGTACTTTTCCTCATTGAACCCCTTTCGCTCCTCACCCTCGTTCAACCACCTCGACGACAACAAGACCAGCACGTCGCGTCTGCCCAGTAATGTCGAGCTGGAAACCCATAACTTCACGAGAGAAGAAATCGCGGAGAAGAGGGCGTACTTGCTAAATGATAATGGTCAGATTGACTATTATATGAAGTATGGTGGTGGGGCGCTCGAGATTCAGTACTTGACTATGCTGGGGGCGCATAGTAGTTATTGGTTGAGCAAAGATTTCGTGAGGATGGTTGTTGTGGAGGTGGGCAGAGGCTTGGGGAAGGAGGGCACGGTGGGGACGATGCGAGCGGTGAAAAAGAAGAAGGTCGGTGTTGGGGCCGCGCAGGAGGCAGGTTGAGAAGGGGAGAGTAAGAGGAAGATGAGGGATGGAAGTGGATGAGATGGAGTTTAGATAGGCGTTTGGCATTGCCGTGCATTCAGTATACCCCCATCACAGCGCAGATTTAGCATTGATAGTTTACGAGTATGGACTTCTCTCCGCTTTATAATCGATTGTTTTCAATCTTCTTTACATAGTTAATAGTTGTTGACAAACTGTTCCCACACCTAGAGGTCGTCAAGCCGCTTACGTCGCCCGGCCGCAACATAGGCCGCTTCCCTTGTTCAGCCAAGCTATGCCCACCAGGCTACCTACTGCGAACCAACCGTCCCTCGCCCAAGTCACGCACTGCTGCTGCCTACACAGTATCCACTCCATGATCCACTTCCGCTCACGCACCTCACCTATCAAAACCTCACTGTTGGCGGGTTCGGCACCTTTCAACGCCGATCCACCCGATTATCGGGCTTTCGGTCACCGACTTACCGACGCTAACAGATTACGTGTACGCTAAGATAGCGCAGCACGGACCTGCGCCCTCTGTGTATATAACTAGGCCGCACCCTCGCTCCGACGTTCTCTTTTTTTCCTTTAGCTCTCTTTGCCTTTTGGCTTAGATCAAGTGTAGGTAAGTTAGCGAATCACGTGATTCACTGCCTAATCTCAGCCAAAATTGCGTGCTTGCGTGCTAATTAAGTGTAGTATCTGTTCTTTTTAGTTTAATCGCTGTAAGGATATTCTCCCTCTTCTCTCTAATTATTCATTAAGCTAACATAAGCAGAAAACTCGACTACGGTCGAATTACGATTATCCTTATTTTTGCACTTCGCTGATGGGTCCCTGGGCTTGCTCATACTCATCGGCATAGTGTCGCTGGCCTCACACTACCGCCGGCAGACGCGACCTTTTTCATTAAGACTTCTGGCTTGCCAGTTGCTTGAGGAAGAAGCTTTTTGTTGTGTTGTTGCGGTGATGCGGTGTTGATCTAAGGTGAGAGCTCGTGAAAATTTGCGCGCTGGGAAGAAGCAAGCGCGCCGTGTTATCAACCACCGATGACTACACATGCCACTGCCGCCGTGATACTCCCTTCTTTAGCCCTACATCGAGGGCGACTCGCTCCACTGCTGGCATCACGAAAACCGCCGCGGGCTATTCCACATGACGGAATGGAGCCTGACCTACCTCGCTGAGCACATGTTGTTTTGATTTGTATAAGCAAAATTTGTACACTAAGTTATCCTAGCCACTGCACAACATCTCTTTATATCACGAAGCTCTAAGACGCACTAGATACGGCACACAGCAATGTAGCCACTGAATAAGTCGTTGTGGCATCCAATCCCATATTGATTGCTTCTCTAACGTCATAGGTCGTACACGAAGCGAGCAGCGTCGCGACCACCTCAGACGCTCAACAACAAGCCTGTAGACCCCGCGAACACCCTCGCCGGGGCCTCCACCTTACCTGCAACGACCACAGCTATACTGAACACCATGGAGCACTGGGCCCCTCACCCGTCGGCGCAATTCGAAGGCTACTACTCCAAATTCGACCTCCCGTCCGGCGCGCACATTGCCCTGATCATATGCTCAGTCCCCAACGCGCCCTCACGACCACACATGGTTTCCTTCACCTACTATCCACCCAGCGGGCACACCATATTTCAGCGCGAGCACTTCATCCCCACAATGGAGCGCCCAATAACGGAGAAGTCTAGCAAAGCCTTCGAGCTCCGCGTCCCCGGCATGGGCTCCATGCGAACGGACAGCTCGGGCCGTATAAGCTACAGCTTTGCAGCCGAAGATAAGAGCTGGCAACTAGACGCACAGTGCGACGACTACTCAACAGCGTGGCGGCACGACAAGAGCACACCCGAGGGCTGGATGATACACCTCCCATTCCCGCTACACTGGCACGTCCACTCGCTCTGCTCGCCAGCCACAGTGGAACTGGACATACCCGCCCTCGGCCCCGCCTTGCCAGCGCAGGATAGAAAGAGCAGAGCAACCGTGCACCAAGAAAAGAACTGGGCAAACAGTTTTCCAGACGCACACATGTGGATACAAGCCTGGGACAATGAGCAAAAAAAGGGCATCTGTCTCGCCGGCGGCAAAATCATGTACAACACAGCCTACATGCTGGGCTACCGCTCCCCGTCCCTCAACCTCGATTTCGTGCCCCCCTTCTCCGTTAGCTACCTCAATCTACTCAGTCCCTTCATGGCGGTCAAGAACGATTGGGAGACGCGTACGTTTAGCATTTCGGTTTCGAATTATTCGTATAAGCTTGAGCTTAGGGCTCGTGCGCCAAAGGAGCACGGCTGGTTCGGCCTCGCGAGCCCGTTTCCGGATGGGCATCGTGGGAATACTTGTTGCGAGAGCTTCATTGCGACGATTGAGGTGGATGTTTTTGAGAGGAGCGGGTGGATGCCCTGGTGTGGGTGGAAGAGGGTGGCGAGGGAGAAGTGGGAGGGCGCGAGTTTGGAGTTTGCGGGCGCGTATTATCCTGAGAGGGGGGAAGGCAAGGAGGAGTAGCTTCGTCGTGGTTGTGTCTGAATGGTGGGGCAGAGGGGGGAATGGGGGGGGGGGGGGGGGGAAGATATGCGGGCATAGAACATACGGCATATATTTCGTGAAGAACATCTGGGAATGACTTTTTATGACTGTAGATAGTAAGTTACAATATACTGTATTATACTAATTCACGGCACGTTTTTCTTGACTTGCTGTCGTTAGTTTCAAAGCCTAGATGACTTTCGCAAAAGTGCTACAGTACAATGATATAGACACTCCGTACCCTTTACACGTTCAATGTACTCCAGGAAACGCGTACCAGAAAGACAAAACAACAAACACCTTGAACACGATCTTCATTTCTATTCATCCTTTTTGTTTAGGCAGTATAGCGCCGCCCTTCAAATGCTACATATAGGCTGTGCGGTATCTACCAAAAACTTGCAACCAGATATATAGCGTAGGTACGTACCTAAGCCATAGTCACATGAATCGGCAGCTGCCCTTAAAAGCTCAAAGGAGGAGCCTTACAGCCGACCGCAGCTCAGTTCTTGAACACGGTAGCCTGACTCCAGCGTGCAGCAGCCTTGGCCCGATAGTCGTCCTTGACCTCTTGTCCGCTCTTCCACTCGTCCAGCAGCGCCAGACCAGCTTGAGCTTCTTCTATCGTGATCTCTGGCAGCTCCAGCGTCTTCTTCAGATCCTTCTCGTTCTGGCCTTTCGAGCTACTGTCGAGTAGGTAGCGGACGTTGTATGCGGACTGCAGATGTGGTGCGCTCTGCGCGTGCTTCGTCAGGAAATCGCTGTTATATGCCTTGAGGTCGGCGTCGGCAGGCGGTGTCGTGAAGGATTGTTTGACGACTTGCGAGGCCTGGGATGAGAGGGGTTCCGCGGGTTTGTTGACTGCAATTTGTTAGCGTGTTTGGTGCGACTGCGACGACTTATTGTTCAACATACCCGCTTGACGGAAGCGCACGCTCTGCTCGTGCAGCTTCGGGTTTTCTGGATCGAGCTCGCGCGCGGACTGTAGGCACTTGAGAGCGAGGAGGTACTTGTCTACACAACCATTAGCGAATGCGATCTGGACCTCATTTCACGGAGACTTACTTCTTCGGAGGTACACTTCAAAGCCCACGTTCTGAGCTTTGATGTTCTTTGGACTCAGCTCAAGCATCGGTTGCAGGAATCGTAGCGCATCCTTCAAAGGCTTTTCGGTTTGAAGCAGCTTCTCGCCAGTCGGGTCTGTGTCCTCCTTCTTCGTCTCACCATCGTCCCCCTTGGCGTTCGCCTTTGCAGCCGCAGCCGCTTTCCGGTCCGCCTCCGCTTTCTCAGCCTTCTCCCTCTCCTTCTTGGCCTTCTTTTCCGCCTTCTTGCGTTCCGTAGGATCTAGCTTCTCCAGATCAAGCTGATCTTTACTTGATAGCTTAGGGTTGTCCGCCAGCTGAATGTAGAGCTCTACTGCTTGAGTGGCCGCCCTTGTGAAGAAGGGGTGGTCGCGGAGATGATCCTCCCATCTCACCATGTCAATGTAAGCGCGGATTTGTCCCTTTCGTAACGAGAAGCTATGGAAGTCGAACTGATCCTCATACCAAACCACGAAGATATCGGCAATGGCTGTGAACCGCTTGAGCGCAAGGCCGTACTTGTGCTGTCGGAGATAGGCCTCGCCATCTTCGAGCAGATACCACATGCACTGCATGTCGTGGAGATCGCCGAGCGGGCCGCCCACGGTCTCGTTGCGGGTGAATTTGCTCATCGTGTTCAGCGCGGTCTCGTTCTCGTTGTTCCGGAGCTGGTACTTGGCGCACTTGGTGTTAATGTATCGATCTCGCTCGTCGAGTTCTCGTGCATGGTTGATCGTTTCCGACGCTTTTTGAACGTCGCCCGCATGCTTGTAGATGCGCGCCTTGGTCTGGTTGTAGTCGACCGACTTTGGATCCATCTCGAGCAACTTATCTATGTACTCCATGGCTTTCTTGAGATCGCGACTTCGTACGTAGTTGTAGTGCTGGGCGAGGAAGTATAGCACCGACTGCTCGAAACGGTCGGAGGTGTCGCCGTTGCTTTCGTCTTCTGCGGAGCCGTTCATCTTCTTGTCAGAAGCGTAGCCTAGGACGAGCTCTTCGATGACTGCCTTCTTCTCGTCATCTCGGTAGAGCGACTTGATGTTTGGGAAGGTCGAGGGTACGCCCTTGGCGAGCTTTCGGCGCAGATACTGGTCTGCCTGGGTCTTGAAAGCTTCACCCGCGAGGAACTCCAACGGTTCGCGCCTCGCCGTGTCATTGCGCTCGTTTTTGCTCGCAAAAGACTGGTACAGCTCGTCTATCTTCTCGATGTCCGCGTCATTCGACCTGTCCAGACCTAGAGCCTTTTCCAGCCCATCGAAGTATGCGCGGTACTCGCTGTTCCGGCTCAACAGCACCCGGTAGGCCTTTTCAGCCTCCTCTTTCCGCCCAAGCTCGAGGAGGTATTTGGCCTTCAACTCCAGCGCAGCGCCACGGTCCAGACTCTGTCTGACCACTTCTTCCAGCTGCTTAAGCGCACGCTCCGTGTCCCCGGACTCGTATATTATCGTAATCTTGTAGAGGGTCGCTTCGGAGTGCTCCAGATCGGATTTGGGCGGCGCTCGTTTCAGCGTCTCTTCGTACTTCTGGAGGACGTTCTCGGCTTCGGCATAGTCTCCTGCCAAATGGTGCGCCACAGCCAGCGCGGTCCAGTTTTGCCGCATCTGAGGGCGCTCCTGCAGCATCTTCCGCCGACTCTCAATGTATCCCTCGTAGTCACGGACCTGGCACTGCAGGAGAGCGAGGTCGCGCAGGATGTTCGGCGAGTTCGGCTCCAGGCGCAGAGCCATCTTGTAGGACTTGATGGCCTCGGGGTAGTTATGGACAGACCGCCAGAGCAAGCCGTACACGTGCCAGCAGATGTGCGACCGCATGTCATTGCGGAGCGCTTCTTTGCAGAGCGCGAAGGCTTCGTCGCCTTGGTTCAGCGAGTTGAGGATCAGGGACTTCATCGCTTGCGTGTCGCCGTGGTTGGGGTGCTTCTTCAAGATCTGCTCGGCAGCCTTGAGGCCTGGCGGGGGTCAGCGACGCTGCATGCTGACAATCAATTGCAGCATACCCTTCTTGTACGTCTTGCTCTCATAGCACTTGACGACCGAGCGGAAGAGCGTCTGCTCCTTGCTAGGGAGTGGCTGCGGCATAGTGGCCGTGTTGTGTCAATGTGGCCGCTGAGCGTCGACGAGGTTTTGGCCACGAATAAACTTCTGCTTGGATTGGAGGATCTCGTGACAGGGCCGAGAGCATGTAGGGGGGCACAAGGAGACTTCTTATTTGGGACAGTCTATCATGGCGAAATAACTATTCAACAAACAGCCGTAGTGTAAGTGGCTGGGTTGAGCAAGTGCGAGCGCTGCTCTACGTTACAGTGTGGGCAGCTTTCAAATTGCATGTCGGAGCACCATGACCGCTACCGGTACCCTAGCGCCCGCACGTCGAGTCCCGTGCGCCTTCGTGTACCCCACCGTGCCTACTTGCATGGCCTTGTCTATGTTCAGGAAGCGCCGGAAGATTTGAAAGATTATACTTGTCTGTTCTATGTACTGAGCGGGAACATAAATGTCTTGGCATATAAAAAATCATCGCCCTCCCCCGTCTTCGAGATGCACTACTTCAACAAACGACCGGACCTCCGCGTGCCTCTATCGCTCTATCCTCACTCTTGACCGCATTGGCAGCCGTTTTGCTTTGCTTGAACGTGCTGTTGGTAGTCGGTTTCTGCTTTTTGAGAGGCTTAGTCTCTTCAGCTTCATCAATAGATTCTGCCTTGACTGCCTCCTTGACTTTCTTGCTTGCACGCTTCGGTCGCTCTGCTATCTTTTCTTCCTTTGCACCTTTGGCCTGATCTTCAACTTCTTGCTTGACGTTCTTGCGACCGCGCTTGGACTTGGCTGGTTGCTCCTCGTCGGCTTCATCGTCTTCCTCCTTCACAGCCTTGGGCCTTGGCTTGCTGCTTGCTGCCCTTCTTCGGCTCTGCATCCTCCTCTTCAGCACCCTCCCATACATCACCAGCAATAGCCGCAGTCTTTTTCTGTACGCTCGGTACAATGGCCGATATCCGAGTTGTTTGATTTGCTCATCGCTGAAGGTGTTGCTGTATTTTTCGGGATGCAGAGAAGCCTGGTACATAACCTCCTCAGTATTCATATGGCATCATCTATTTGGCCGGCAACGCGCTCCTTCATTTGCTGCATGGAGATTTGTTCCTGATTCCTAAATTTTTGGGCTCCGTACGTAATACCGCCGATGTAGTCAGCGCCACCCGGCATAGCTTTAGCTCCAGCCATCGATATGGCAGCCTCCTCTTACGTGCGCTTTTCGTGAGTTGCGATTGCAGTTTTCGCATTCGTGTCTGGGCCCGGTGTATCGAAGGCGGAATCTTTCTTGTAGCTGTCGATGTTGCTGTTGCTGGCGGGGCGCAAAGATGAGAATTCGCCTTTTTCGATGTTGGCTTCCTCTTAGTGCCTACTATCTGTCATTACACATAAATCCTAGATAGATCGGTTCGCAGAACAGGACTGTGGTGTATGAGTAATGGTATCTGGGGCTCAAAGGTCGGCTTGAATGTTTCCCAGCAGCGCTTCGTATGTGAGAGAAATTGGTTTTGAGGCGTAGGTACTACATCACTAGCTGAGAGAAGATCACATAAGACACCATTCGTAGGGTGGGAGGGGCAACAGCATGTCGGATTTCCAGCCCGCCATGCCGAAGTGCAGCAGAGGGTGCGGTGGTGAGTCCATGACTAGCCAGAAGTCTTTGCCTTGTCGTCGTGCGTCTACTATCTTCTGTGGTCTTGACCACTTCAATGGTCTTCTCGACAGTATACTTCTTCAGGAGGTACCCGATGCGCGCTACCTCAGCAATCTAAATAACGTCAGCAGCCGTGATGTCGTGGTATGCGGACGCGTGCTGACCTCGCATTGTGGGTCGATTTTATCGGCTTCTGGCGCAGAACAGAGACTCTCAGCCGGTTACATGAGTTGTGTAATTCTTAGAAGATCAGCGGGCGATTTGCGAAGATGATGTGTCTACGGGTGAGGGTTGCTTGTTCAGGATGAACCCCCCTTAGCGCAAAACGCGAACCTCGATCGCGTTCTCACGGGACGACGCCACATAACGTCATTGGTCACTTTCACTCCATCCGTACAGCGTCGCCTTGGTGCCGATGCGCCCTCCAGTTCTTGAATCTTCCTCAAGTGCGATACCGGATACATGTTTGACGTCGCCGAAGGAGTGAGGATGGACCTGCCTTTCCGGGCTGCCCCGCAATGCGGCCCCGGAACGACATGGAGCTACGATAAGATGTCTTTTACATAATTCCGCCCCTACACGCCACCAGACGCCAGCCCCCAAATACACGATGCTTTCTCTTTTGCTGCATCTCCCTCAAGTTCTTCTGATACGTAAAACATCATGCGATGGAATTGGATAGCCTTCCTGGCCGGTACGACTTGCGTATCTGCACACGCAACTCACCATGTGGACGACCAAGAGCCGTTCTCACAGGAGCGACTGGACGAACTGCAGAGGAAGTGGGGTATAGATGTGATTTGCGCCCCTTTTGACACTGCGCTACCACTGACAAGCCCATAGTGGGGTTTCTCTGGCATCTCGACTTTTGCCCATCTTCCGCACACGCGCTGCTTGACCCATCCCGAGACGAGATATGATATTGCCATCCTGGGTGCGCCCTTCGACACGGCAGTGTCCTACCGGCCTGGTGCTCGCTTCGGTCCCCGAGCCATCCGCAGCGGTTCAGGGCGACAAACGTCCTTCCGGGGGTTCAATCCTCGCGCGAATCTCAACCCCTATACATCATGGGCGAAGATCGTAGATTGCGGTGACATCCCAATCACGCCGTTCGATAACGTGCTAGCTCTGAGGCAGATGAGCGAGGCGTTCCTCGAGTTGGGCAAGCGGCCTGCGACCGCAACGAGCACGGAGAGCGGTGTGCAATACTTGGAGAAGCCGAAGCTGCTCACACTGGGCGGCGACCATAGCATCGCGCTTCCAGCGTTGCGGGCATTGAAGGAAGTGTATGGCCAGCCGATCGCAGTCGTACACTTCGACGCACATCTAGATACCTGGCACCCTGCCAAATACCCTTCCGCGTGGATCGATCCGGAGGACCCCTCGACGCAGTCTTTCTTCAACCACGGTAGCATGTTTTGGATCGCCGCAACGGAGGGTTTAATCGCAAACGGCTCGAGCGTGCACGCTGGTTTGAGAACGAGACTGTCAGGCGACGAACCTGAGGATTATACCGACGACTCCCAACAAGGCTGGATCCGCATCGCAACCGACGACATCGATGAGATTGGAGTGAAGGGTGTAATCACATCGATCATGAACCGTGTTGGTACGGAGATGCCTGTCTATCTCAGTATCGACATCGACGTGATCGATCCTGGGCTAGCTCCCGGAACAGGTACACCAGAACCTGGCGGCTGGACCACGCGTGAACTCATTAGGATCTTGAGAGGGATTGAGGGCATGAACG
This sequence comes from Decorospora gaudefroyi, assembly GCA_010015605.1. Classification (NCBI taxonomy): domain Eukaryota; kingdom Fungi; phylum Ascomycota; class Dothideomycetes; order Pleosporales; family Pleosporaceae; genus Decorospora; species Decorospora gaudefroyi. Next base: position 192,172 of record ML975260.1, read on the forward strand.
TCATCGGTGCGGATATTGTTGAAGTCAGCCCTGCCTATGATGGTTCTGCAGAGACCACAGGGCTCGCTGCGGCACAAATTGCCTACGAGGTATTGACGAGCATGGTGAGGAAGGGTTTGATAGAACAAGCGAGGACCAAGGTGACATCCCATGAGAGCAAAGACGAGCTGTGAGAGAGTCAGGATCTGCTGCATCACGGCACCTAAGAATGACATGGCCAGCACCCCAAAGTACTTAAATTATACCGGGTATGTGAGGAGACTTGCTGGACTTTTGGAGCGACCCGTATCATGTCATGTTCCCTTGTATGCGCCAGGCTGCATTACTCATGTTGGCATCACATGCAATTGAATGTGCACACTGCATCACCCAAGTCAAGGCAATGGGTCTACTAAATTGGATGTATCTCGTCTAGTCACAACTGAGACGTCTGCTTAATAAACCAACAACAATGTGGCTTGATGGTGCATCACGCGCGGTGAGGCGAAGCTCTCCTCCTTTTGTCTATGGACCAATCACAGAGCTCTCAGTACGCAAACTACCATTCTTAGTTAGCTCAAGAACCGTGTGGGGAAACGTCACGCCGCCTAACTCTCCGACTGCCTCTACCTACGAAACCGATCTTGGAAGTGGAATGTCCTGTACGCTTCAACAGCGTCCATGTTATTCTTATAAGTCTCTCGAAAAATCTACGACTTCAACTCGTCCATAGTTCATCTGGAAGCCCTGCCGCTCGTTGGTGTCCACTTGCGTGCCTCCGCTTCGCCGTATTCGCCGTATACGCCGTATCACTGGGGTACGGGCATCGCGGCAAAGGCCAAATGGCCACAAGGAGGTCACATAACAAGACCAGATTGGGATGTCATCAATGTAAGAGGAGACGAATCAAAGTCAGTACCTCTCGATTCTCTTTGCTGTATGTCTCGCGGGTAACGCCTTGCTCTGGTACCGGTAGCGAGCTATACTGCGCCTAAAGGACGTCAAAAGCTCAAGGCCATCTATAAGGGCCAAACCCACACCCACGCATCGCACGTATTTACTGCGGCATGGTCGCGCTGCAACTGTGAGATGCATCTTAACACTGCAAGAAAAATCAAGCTCGTTGCATTGGCAGTTGAGCGATTCTCTACGATACCCACAGAAACTTCGTTACTGCGGGCTCCATCTCCGCCGTTTTCTTCAAACTAACTTAAAGGACAGTGCGACTGCAAACACCCATCGTGCGCGAATTGCGACAAGAAGGGCGAGACGTGCAGCTTCCTCATGCTCGCGCCTTCCTCACGCCTCCTAACAAGCTCGACGTCCCCCACTTCCGCAAAACAACACCAGGTGCTATCGCCATCACCTATTCCAGAGAACCCCAAAGCGGAAGAAACACTAGCGTACTCGCCGACCAACCTGATAGCTTTTGGTAATGAAGTAGCACTTGCGACGCAAACACCACGTCTTACCGAGCTCCTTAACTTTGAGGAAACCGCTGTAGACTTCTTACCCCCATTAAGCCCCTCCCCACTGCAGACAGCCTACTGGTCGGAACTCACCATACCACCCTACCTTCGCTTCGACGATGCCTGGAAAGACATTCGAGAAGTGCTCCCACCATCACTTCAAGAAGTCCTATGTCACTACGAGTATACTACATCCCTCACACTAGCCACAGATGATCCAGCGAAAGCAGCCTGGCAAACCTATGTCCCCGAAATGGCACACAGCCACGAATTCCTGGTGAATTGCGTGCTCTCGGTCGCCTCACTCCATCTAGGCCGATTGCACGAAGGGGAAGAAGAAAAGAGAAAAATGAACACTCTTGCAGCCGCAAGGATGAACAAAGCTTTAACAAAGTATAGACCTGAGCTGGAGAACATCACACAGCAAAATGCAGCCGCACTATTTGCAAGCTCGACCTTCACAGCAGTATACCTCTTCCGCACGTCATCAATCGATATAGAGAATCTACGCGCTTCAATACCACCAGACACCCTTGTGCCGTCACCGGAAATCGTTGAAAAGATGTTGTCGTGTGCATTAAGAACGATATGGGGACTGCGCGGCCCTCTCACAGTCCTGCTCTCAGGCTGGAACTGGGTCGTAGGTAGCAAAATGCATCCCGTCACCGCGCGCGAATGGTGGCCCAGCGACTCCATGCCAGCAACACTGCAGGCGTTGCAAGAAGACCAAAGGCTAGAAGAGATTGAGAAGCTCTGGATCCGAGACGACAAGCCCTGGGAGTCGCACCATGTCTATCTCTCACAGGCCCTCCTCTTCTTACGAGAAAGTTTCAGACTCGTAAGTCAGTTGACGCTACCCGAGCGTTACCCGCCTATGACAGCAGTCCCGTACTCGATTGACGATACCAATGTCGGTACACTCACTGACCGTGGCGCTATCTTCGTCTGGGCGACGCGCATTCCCCGCGAGTTTATCCAGCTCATTGAAGTTCAGAACCGCGACGCCCTAGTCATCTTAGCACACTACGCCGTGCTGCCAGGCAGGGTAAGGAACGTGTGGTGGCTCGAGGGCCTTGGGGCAGACATTGTGACGGCCGTTGCGATGGCGCTCGGGCGAGAGAATTGGACATTAATTGAGTGGTCGGCAGGTGTAGTCGGTGTCAGTTTGGAGAATGCGTTCGGGCGTGGGAAGAGGAGGGATGCTTTGGAAGGGACGCCGAGTGAAATGAATATGGATGTTATATAACAGTGAATGCAACGAAGATATTATGACGTGACCTAGTGGGGAATAGGACTAGGGGTTCCCAAAATTTGTGTCTCTTTATGTCGAAACCCTTGCGAAGCGTAATTACTGGATCGTACCGAACTCGTGACGGCGGATATTATTGTCCATTATTGAAGCTTGTACAATTCGACAAGGTACTAGAGGCGAAGTGATGCCTATGACGACAAAGTCTAACTTTAATCACGAACCAGTATGGAGTACCATACTCAAGAACAGTACCTCCCACCAGGAAAAGAGAGGTTTCTTTTTAATGTTCGAGCACACTCCGAATCGTCAAAGCCACGATTCGCTCCCTCGTACAGCCCACTGAACATGTTCCTAGCATACCGTCGTACCAAACTCAATGAAATTTTGGTCGCGGTAGCTACCGTACATCAAACGAGTGACCATTACAATACCTACTCAACTTTAACCACCAGTGCAGTGCCAAGGAACGGACGCCTATATACGAATCCATACACGAGTAACCGCTGTAGGTATCTGAAGTACTATCACGCTTTTCGCGCTGCTGAATAATTTTTTTGGTAACTATTCGATGTATGTGTATGTTTTTCCAAACTCCCGCCCGAATACGGATATGTGTCTTGGTAGCATAGTATGGTAGTGGAAGAAGGAAAGATACAATTACGCCACTTTGAGATAATGATGATGAATGAAAGGGCGATGAGAAGGAACAATACCTAACCAAATCCTAGATTCGAGAAGCATGCACATTGCAAACCTATACGAACAGCCCGGGGACAAAAAGAAAAAACACACCGGTGAATACGATTGAAAAACGTAGGGCGAAGTATACGTACGACACTAGGGGTGTGAGGAGCAACGCGCCAAGACCAAAAAAAACGGGCCTAGTACCGTATGCCTCTCTCTCTCTCAAATGCCCGCATGTAGTATGTAAGAAAGACGCCCAGAAACAAGTTACACAAACGACGCACGATCACGATGAACGCCGTCTCGCAGCATCTTGCGCCCCTCTCAGCCCAAGCCTCGGGAGACACGATACGGATACATACGATACCTACACTCTCCCTACCGTACTGCCCCAAGCGGCCACGCAATCCCAAACGTCTGTGCCTCGCACCACCCACCAACAAAAACCTTTTTTTTTGAACGCACTCGCCAGCTGGATCAGAAGCCTGCAAGCCCGAGTGCCTGGGGGTAGCTGAAGGAGAAGAAACCTCGCCGTTCAAGTTCGTGGCAGCAGGACCAATGACGGCCAATCAAGGGAGTACCGACACGACGACGACAACTCGTATCGTGCGCGTGCGCGCGCGCGCATCAGCCGCCGTGTTGTTCGATCCCCACGCCCCGTCTATGCAGGCCGCCCGCCCCAGTAGGTAGTAGTGCATTTGTGAAACGCTGCGTGGGCGCCACAAATGTTACGCCATCCTTTTTTTTGGGGCTTCTAGAATGCGCCTTTTCGCTACGGCGGGTGGGGTGATTGAGCATAGGTAGGACGGATTTCAGCAGAACTATGGCGGTAGGGCCACGTGAACGCGTTCGCATCGCGTTGGATTATGCGAGCGTGCGCCGTGGAGCATTGATACATTGATATTGAAGCGGGACATCCTTTCGTACCAGTGAAATCACATTTGGCGATTGGGCATGGTTATGGTAATATACAAGAGAAGTCGTGATTCGCTGACTGACCCCAGTCAGCGGCCCGGTCGCTCAAACGTTCACCGGTAGATCTACGCCCACAGCTCATTGGACGATGCGTTGGGGAAGTCGCGTTGATTGGTCCCAGGGTCCCAGATGTATAGACATATGGAAAGGCAGAATCAGGCGCAAAACGTATATTATCCGTGATAAGGCTATCTGCTTGTTGGTTATGGATTATGGATGTCGTCGCTTCGCCCTCGAACGCATAATCTCGCCAACCTACTAGAAGCCAGTTCGGGTGTTGTGGCGTGGAGATAGTTGGTTTTGTGATGAGGGTTGCGAGTCCATCACGCACCCAAACCCAGGCCATGGACCGACTCATCGTCTCCTAGCGCAAGTCGCACTTCGTCTTCACCAACACCCAGTCGTACACGACCGACTCGCTCGCCATGTCGGGCCTCTACGCCTATTATGCCCGCTTCCGAAAGCTCAGTGGCTGCAAGTACGAGGCCAAGTGCTCTTGCTGCCTTGAGATCCGAGTGTTTCGAGCCAATGCCCGCGGCGTCTCGGTGCTTGGACGGCGTGGACGGCGTGGACGGCTGCATGGTCGCGCCGTTAACTCCCTCCGTCCTGTCGTCCTTCTCCGGAGCAAGTACATACTCGTGAACAGCCTGCAGCTGGCTCATGAGTCCTAGTCGTTTGACTTCATCGACAACATCTCCAAGGATGGCCTCACCAATACCTGTCCGGCGGATGCGCGCCAAGAGTGCCGCAAGGAATACCTTCGACGCTAACGGAAGTGCCCGTAGAGCCTGTTGCAGGGGACTGCTCGTGGCCTCGTTGATCGCCTGTTTGATCGTCGCCATAGTGACAACACCCTTCCGCCCCGCAGATGATCCCGTTGGGTCTTTTGAGGCTGGGGTACCGTTAATTGACAGGGAATTTTGGAGCAGTTTTCCTTTGTTGCCTCGGCCGGTCCTACTCGGCGTAGCTGGCTGTGCCTCATCCTCGCAGTCCTGCGATGTCGTTTCGGTTTCAGCGATTTCCACTGCTCGTCGACAAATGTCTAACGCGCGTCGCGCATCGCCACTAACTGCAGCAACTTTACGCGCCGCAAACTGAACGGCGTCCGGATGCATTATGTTGCCCGGGACACCCTCGAGTCGCGACTGAATAATCTGCATCAATTGGTCATGCGTGTAGCCAGGGAACGTAATGCGAGTTAGTCCTAAGCGACGAGCATGTTAGCCTCGCCGAACAAGTATTTGAAATGCCAGTGATTTGGGTCACACAACAGCAGCATCGTCTGGCGAGACACGCCGTTGAGACGCGTCTGTGCCTCTATTTGACCTACGCGCATATTGAGGAGGGATATTCCTGCACATACTCAAAACACGCGACGTGCCGGGGCGTACCCAAGGGATCGGAATGCTGGGACGTACCTAGGCGACTACTGATCTTATTGCTCAATGTCCTTTCCGGAAGGTCCATAGTGTTCGCTACAGCCAGCACAATTAATCTGCTGTGCCGCAGTCCAGGCCAGTTGAAAAAGTTGTACATGACAGATTGGTTCTTCGTAACGAGCTGGTCGAGCTCGTCCATTAGGACGACGCAAGGAACTCGGCGGGGACTGGGGGTGGAAAACTCCCGTTCCAACAGCTCCAGCGCATGCGACGGGCTCACCCGATCTCCGCGAAGGGCCTGCCATAGCAATGAATAAGACTGATGGGGGTCAGTAACCTTCATACCGTTGATCTCAACAAAAATAAAATCATCCAACTCTTCAGCCTGTACTGAGGCTTGCAGCTGTGCCACGACTTCTCGCACAGTTGCAGTCTTCCCTGTGCCTGGTGTACCAGAGATGTAGATGCAGGATCCCGATCCGTCCGTGATGGCAGCCTCTAAATGGCTGTAGACAGTCGAAAACTCCTCTTCTCGACAAGGAAGAGCGGCAGGCACCGAAGAGACATGGAGCTGATTCCGTGCGATTTGAAACGGCGAATTGAGTGCTGAAGGATCCAGCACACGTGTTCCAAGTGGGGTAAACTCTAATTGCTTTTTGATCACGATCCTCTTATGTGTTGGGGTAAGGAACTTGCGCGAAGCGGGGCTCTTCCTGGTCGAGGTGGGCGTTGTGGCATCGTTGAGTTTCCGGCGCTTCCGTGGAGTTTTGGGCAGGCCATCTTCCTCCGATTCTGGTGTGACAAATTCATCCAGGTCTTCTTGCTGCTTCCTTGGGCGGCCTGGACCTCTTCTGGTGGCCTTGGTCTGGCTCTCCACCAGGTTGACTAATGATTGGATGTCTTCGGCTCCGTTGTAGATGTCTTCCCACTTGAATTCGGGCGTGTATGTGGTCGTGCGCGTATTGCAGCCTCTTCTACAGACGAAGACTTTGCCGTGGTCCTTTGAGGATTTCTTGACGCCTGTCGGGTACAGCTCTTGGTATCGCTCGACCGAGAGTATCTTGGCGGTACCATTAATCGAAGCGAGCGGGTTGTCGTCGAAAGCGGCCGATATGTAGAGCTCGTTCTGTCGACTGTCAGTATCTAGGCGTGGGTGGAAGGTCAACTGGCTTACAGGGAGGAAGTCGGCGCGCTTCTTGTTTTGGTTGCGGATTTCCTTCTCCGAGGAGAACCACAGAAACTTTGCCATCTTCTCATCATCGTCGTCGACATGGTCGTAGAACTCGCAGATGATGCCCACCCATGCTTGGTTGCCCTCTGCCTTGAGCAGCACTGCGTCGCCCACTTCGCATCTGAAGCTGCCCATACGCGCACCCACTATGCGCTTCCCCAGCGATGTCGGCGGCGCCTTCCTTTTCCTTGGAGTCGCATTCTCATCGGGCTGCGCATCATCAGCGCCATTGTCGTAGATCCACTCCCACGGATGGTCTTCGTAGCCCAGCTCGTCGTCGGAATCTTCACGGAAGACTGCGCCGCCAGAGAGATACTGGCGCGCTTTCTGCACCCGTGATGGTTGTACGGGAGCCATGGAAGTGCGGTGGTGGTTGTAATTAAAGTTTTTGCCGCTGACGTGGGCACGGAGAGTGGAAGGCACGACGCGTCGCGATGGGTCTTGGCGTCGCAGACGTGGAAAGAGCTATGATCTCACCGCACCGGGCACTTTTCTCTGTACCCTTCACCGCATCAACGATACTCTTTTGCGCATCGCGTTTACATCACGCGTCCAAGAGCATCAGATCTCACTCATAGGTAGCTGAAGCTATCCAGGTTGCGACAAAAAATGTTTATTGCTACACAATCACGCCTCGGGCTCGCACTGGCACCGAGGCCATGTCTCACGGTGGCTTCATCCCCGTCCCATACCAAGCAGTCTTTCCAAAGCAGGAGACGAGATACGCCCAAACGCCAGTTGTCCGTGGTCAAGCGAGGGACCTTTGCTCAAACGACTAATCGCTGAAATGCAGCATAGAAAATATAAACACAGAAAGATAGAGACAGTGTCTCGTAGAGAAGCGAAGTCATCACGCGCAGCTCCCTCACAGGCTCCTAACCGGATGCAGTGGAGGTGTGCGCGGCATGGAGTTGGGAGTCGTCGGGTAGTCCACGTCCGAGTGCTCGAGCGGCGGTGTCGTCTACCGGGAGCTGTCAGTGGATGCTCGTCGGGATAGATCATAGCAGTAGCGAGTGGAAGAGGTGGATGTTCATGCGTAGTAGGGCTGGCGAGCGGGGAGCCTTACTGAGTCTGCGTAGGAATGTGGTGGTGGTATCTCAATGCCGCCAATCGCTGCATATCCGACGCCGAAGGGGCTGAGGTCCTCCTCTGCGTAGTACTCGCTCTTCACGCTGGGCACCAGGCTTGGCAGCCCGGTGGAGTAGGAAGACGAGTGCGGCGGGGGAAGATAGGCGTAGCTCGGCATTTCGGGAGTGAGCGTGGTTGGTATCGTGTGGTAGGGTGAGGTGGAGTACGGCATTGAGTAGGCAACAGCATCTGGAGCTGGGTAGGCGGATGAATACGACGCTACGGAGAAGGGAGGCGGGCTGGTGGAGAGCTGGCGCGTATACTGATGCGAGAACATGCGATCCTCAGCCGGTGGGGTGGTGTACGAGGATTCCGAAGACGACGGAGAGGGGAATTCCTGGCGCGGCGATCGCTGCGGTGGCTGCAGCTCGGCGGGCTTCTGTTCAGGTGAAGCTGAGCTCGAGGCGGCACGACGCTCCTGCAACCCGATTAGTAACTGCTTCCGAGCGATACGAGGTACGGTATCACGAGCACTCACCAAGTCTTCGAGCCTCTTCTTGAGCTTCTTGCGGTAGTTGCGCTGGGCAATGCGGTTCTGTATCCGCCTGCGTTCTGCGAGATCTGAGATTTTGGTCCAGTCCTCGTTGGGGTTCGCGGATGCGGAGAAGGCAGACGATGTGCCCGAGTATCGAGTGGTAGTAGGTGCCGGGTTGGCATACTGGTAGCCGGCGTGTCGGTGCATGATAAAAGAGAGGGAACGGGAAGAGAGGCAGGTTGTGGTCAGGCGTGGAGGGAAGCAAGTCACCAAGGACGATGGAGGACGGGATAGTTATAGCAGGATGTTTGGCTATGGAGTCAGTAGGATGAGAGGCTTTGGCACTCGGGGAACACGGTATATTTATCTCGCCGTGTCGAGCAGTCCGCAGTCGTCCCAGTGGAGCACAGACGGGCGAGTGTTGGTCCCCAGCTTCAGGCCCTCGCATGCACCCTGGGCTACGTGTGCAGGGCTCGAGCATTGCTCAATTTGGTACGATTTGATGGAGCCCTGCCTTTCACCGACTGCGGTCTCGTAAATTTAGTACGCGCGCTAGAACAGGCTCGCAGCGGGCCACTGAGCGCTGGGCTGAGTGGGCGGGAGGGTCGGACGCCGTAACGCGTGGGCGTGTACTGTAACGAACGACGGCGAAAACGGGCTACTGGGGAGCGGTGTCGAGGCCCATGCCATGACACCATGTCGCTGCCACCAACCCTGTGTCTGCGACGCACCTCTCGCTCGAGCTTGGGCTGGCAGCCCAGAGACAGCCCTATGACTCTTGGCTGCTCGGGTTATCTCCGTACCTCCGTGCCTGCGTGCATGCAACCGCATTGCAAGTTGCAACCTACTGCTACCGCCTGCGACCTGCGTGCGTGCGTGCATGCGCGGCGTGGACCGAGTAGGCATGCGCGCGCCCTCGCCCTCGTCACCCTCTCCAGTCTCCACCCGGCGACGAGAGGCATGGGGGCAGGCCGTCCCCTCCACTGCGCCGCATGCCAGGCCGCACTGGGGGCCAAAACGACCGACAAGACCGACAAGGCCGACAAGACCGCACCTGCCGGCCGCTCGCGCGCTCTGTCGTGGGTAAATTGCATGGGCAGTGGGCGTAGGTAGCTTCATGCCCCACCCCATTCGTCCTGGGCCTGGATAAGCCGTGTTGGTGGACGAAAGCTCGCAACTGCACACCCAGCGGCCACGGCCACGGCAACTGCCTGCGTTGTCCGCTCGTACAAGATCACCGCACTCGTTCAGCCCCCGCCGCCGCCGCCGCCATTGGCTGCCCCTCCCCGCTGCGACCGTCGTGCATGCGCAACCTCTCGCTGCCTGGCACACCGCGACTCGTCGGAGCGTGAAAAACAATAATAACGACGCTTCAATCCCTAGCGCCGCACCCTCAAAAGCCGTTGCGTTGCGTTGCGTTGCGGCGACCTGAGTTGCCCGCGGCGAGAAAGCTGCTCTTGGGGGAGCATATCCTACTTCCGGCCTAGCACTCGATGCATTTAGTCGGCCTTTGTCAGGCGGTACCTAAGTAAAGTACCCCGTCCAGCGTCACCTCAACCGTTGGCCGCCGCCCCTGCCATCCATCATGATCCATGATCCACCTCCACCCCCAGGCCGAGCCCAAGCCACTCGTTGAGCCCCAGCAGCATCCCCGTCAGACGAGCCTCTCCTTCCAGCAGCCCTACGCACTGTTGCATGCTCTGCCGCTGCCGCATCAGCACCTTACTGCAGTGTCGGTGTGTTCACGGCCCAAAGACGCATAGCGCCAGTCAGCCCGAAGCTTAGCTACCAAACAAGACCAGTCATCGTCGGCCTCCCCCGTCTGAAAACAGGTGCGCCAACCGTTTGTGACGCTGTTCTGGCCTCTTGAGTCCGGAAGAAGCCTTACCGGTACACTCGACTAACGGCACGCCCTGCGCGTGGCGGTGGGCGCTCGTCTTCTATAGCTGCGCCATGACTGAGCCACAGGCTTGTACTCGACATATCAGAGCTCTTCAAGAGTACGCGCATCCAAGGTGAAGAGGGATATTGTGGGAGACAGTGTTACCCGGGTGCTCAATGTCCGCTTAGATCGCCCCTCGCTGAAGGCGCAACCACTGCCTGATGTAGCAATGTCCATGCATACTAAGTTTACACTGGCCGCTAGCTGCCGCTACTAGGCGTACTCGACTACTCAACGACTACTATATACGGCTCGCAGGGACTCGACCGCTACGGGAGGCCTGGCGCCTGTTCGCATTTGACGATTTCGTTGTCACTGTAGACTGTTACCTGGCAAGGTACAATACGATTGGCGGCCTACTTTGAGATCGGCAGCTTCATCCCAGCAAAATCGTGTTGGGAGGTATACTGTCCCCTTGATTCATAGTCTATAACCGATATCTAGGTCTCGAAACGGGGTGCTTATCAACCTGCCCTTTTCCCTCTTCGATCCAAGGTGCAATCCAGCCGTAGGTGGCCCCTGAGTTGTCGCGGCACAGGGGCCAGCACATATGTCTCAATTGCACATGTTTGGTCTCGAGCCCATTGGCTTCTCCTATTCCCGTGGACTGGCCCCGCAATCTCCTCGCGTTATGCTGGTGTGAGTCGGTCTCAACTCAAGCAGTCGCTGTGATTCTTCGGTGATAGATTAGACCGACCCGGCTGTTTTCGTAAGGCTGATCGACTCTATGTTGGGCCCGCTATACCTATGTGTGGCTTTGACCATCTAAATGTTCATGGAAGAATTCGCCTCAAACATCTGAGCTCTTTAACCCCGCACGCCAGAGACATTCTCCACTTCATTTATCAGCTGTCCATCACCTTCGTCCATCTATTTGTCTCTATCTCGCATCGACCGATAGCATTACGCAGCTATAGCGGTACAATGCAGTTCCTGAAACACCACGATAGCTGATTCCACTTCTCATTATTGGACATGTCTCACAGACTTCAGTTTGTCCATTTCGGCTCTGCGCATTAATGTATAGGACATAGCGAGCCTGGACACACCATTCACCCCGTTTGCACGTCAGCAAGTCGAACCCAAGGTACAGGTTAACAGAGTCGTGGGTAGCCGTCGTCGTCGTCGATGCAAGGAGTTTGAGCTACACTTGCGCGAACGTGGTACTACATATGACAACCTTCCTTCCTATGTTCGCTTACCCAGGGCCACCAGCATATCGACGACTCAATATCGACTGACTCGAGGCGCGATCGGTTCATGACATGGACCGCGATGCGGTTGAAGGAGTCAATTCTTACAATTTGCAAAGCTCGACTCTTGATGCATGCAGTGTAAGACATGTACGTTCGGATGTTTTCTAGCGCAGCATGGCTGTGTTGGCCCCTTGTTTGCGGGGTTTGACGTACACGAATCGGTGTTCTGCGCTTTGAGGAGAGGCGTAGATTTCACCCAAGTGTGTACAGTTGTTTTCCACTTCATTACTGGGTGGCCTTGCTGATCTCTGAGCCTACTAGTGTAACCGGTCGAATGCATGTACCACAATGTCCTGTCCTATAACAGTGATTAGCCTCTCGATTTCCCTATCTTGCTGAAGCGCGGTACGTACTAACGAGACTCAATTTTAATATACCTTAAGGTCGAGCTCGCATGAACCGCACGAGCGCAAGCTTGCCAATACTGAAGTGCCAGGTGCACAGCGTACAGCGCTCACATTGTTCTTGCGCGTGAAGAACTGGCATACAAATCAATCCTTGCCAGCGTCGAGTTCAGCAAGGCGCATTACCAAAAAGTCGGTCGCCAATTAGAGACAGAAGCGCTCTACAGGTGCCAAAGCGATACAAGACTTGAGGTTGTTCAGACGGTGAGTCTGCAAAGCGCGAGCACTCAAGCGTCTCCACAAACGGCTAGTGGCAGCCCATATCCCTGCTCCGGATTTGGTGTGGCCGGCTATGAGTGGCTGGACGAGTACCGGCGCGAATAGACTTCCTGTTTAGGGATGCCAGGCGACCGTTCCGTCGGGCGTTCCGGGGAAAACTCACCGCTATGCGCAGTACATGCTGGACGGATGGGTAGAATGCGAGCTGTCATGTGACTTCCGACGGCACCGCAGTATCGGGTTGATTAACCAGCATGTCTGGCTGCTTGGGATCTTCATGGGTCAGAACCATGGAACGAATATTACGCCGAAACCCCTACGTGCGCGCATTTCTTACCAGACCAAAATACTCTTATCGGTAGTAAGGTCGACACACTCATTTCGCCAGTATGCCTACGTATCTTGAAATAACCAAGTTCGAATTGATGTACGGAGTACATAGGCGCCGTACTAATGCTCTTCCTTCCAATTTTATCGCAATAATTAGCAGGCGAACAGGCAAGCTAAAATGTCGCTAATTCATCCGAGAGGGAAAGAAGAGACCTATTTTTAGCGCCCGCCGTGCCCAGTCCAGCCACGGACCTGATGACAGCCCCTCCAGGCTCCACCCACACCTCGGCAGCCCTACAGCCCTACGACACCTACGAACCAGCATCTGAAACACCGTCATTGATTCTGCGATTACACAGTACACGACGCGTGAACACTCTCTGTGCACTCGCAACCATCCTGCCGGCCTTATTCTGTAGCCTTTGAGCTGTGAGCGGCACTTAGAACTCCCGATCGGGCTACACCGAAGCTTGGTGAGGGGTATTCTGCTTGCGTCTCCACCATAGAATGCACCTCGTGCAGTATCAAGTTCACCGGTTCCCAGACGTAACCGGTAGCAGGGGATGACCAGTGCGCTGGGAAAGCCTACCGCTACTCTATCCATACACAGTATTTCCCTCTATTTGGGCGAACAAGGGAGTATCTTTTCTAGTTACCGGCACGGACAGACCGACTAACTCCGCTCCACCATTAGGTATTATTTCTCGCGCATTGCGCGGAATCAAGCGGTTTCGCTTCGAGCGCTGGGTAAACCCAAGCGCCCATGTTAATTAACCTGCACACAATTTCACCGATGAACGATTGGCCGCCCTACGGAGCGACAAGCGGGCACCCGCATGGAGGCGTGTCAGGCCTCGTGGCAGTCTGGCAGCCGAAGGTTCTCGGCCCTCAAGGTTTCGTACAACACTCCCTGCAATCGCAACTTGCGCTCGTTCCCGTCATCATAGTACATACAGCGCAAGGCAGAATCCTTCTGTCTAGGGGTTGTAATCAGCCGCAGCATACTCCCGTTTCAGGTCGGTGCTCGAAACACAAACTCAATCAGGAGCGATTATTGCGCGTCAAGAACATTCACAGCACTCGGCCGCCATTGGCAGTCAGGCCATCTCCTATGCGCGCCCTCGGCCGCACAGCCGATTACCGGACAGCCGATTGATCTTATCTCGATACGCTTCACCTTGGTTGTAAAACAGTGGACGCAGCTATTACCGCAAACCCAAGGTCACGTAGTGTTGGTTCCAGCCCTATGGCCGTTGAGGCTTGACAGATGACGCTCTTAGGTACCTATGCCAAGAAGGCGACTTGCCGTTCACGGACGTTCTGCCATTTTCGCACGATCGGTAAGAATCCTTCGAAGCCATCCTTCAAGCCCCTCAGCCGATTGCCATGCTTTCGAAGCGCTCGTGCGTGATTGCTATATCACGATTCGACACACATCTTTTCTGGGAATTCAAATAGCCACGACAAGAGCAGGTTTAGCACCGCGTGATGTTTCCAGGTAGTAACTGACCGGCGAAGCCGAATATTGATTACTGATCTCCTTTGGCTGCCGAGAGCCTGGCATCAGCAGTGTCACTCCTCTTGTTTTATAAATCGCGATCGCTTGATCCTGCTGAACCTGTGCAGGGACATTATCAAAAGTTCGCAACAGTGGTCCTGGTATTAAAGGGAGAGTATCCCTATTGTTGGTGCACTCTCGATCTAGACCGTTGACGTACGCTCCAAATGTGTGGATTGCATGTATGATCTTCATTCGCCGTTCCCGTTTCGCAGAGATCATCCACCGCCCCGTGAGTTGATAGTTCGGAATTGGGTCACCGTCCAGATACCACGAAGCCGTCCCGCCCTTCAGCTCGACAAGCTTCATGCACGAAGGGCACACCACGTCATTCGTAGGACTATGGCGCTACGGAACATGATTGGATGCCATTTTCAAGCCTAGTTCGTGTTGTAAAGGTCTGAGCAAATCACTCAGCTTATGTCGCATCCAGCCCTGGCTGCTTCTGCTCTCTTCTGAAACTGTGTAGGGTGGGGTGCGCGATGTTGGAGAGTGTAAGTTTGAGAAAAGACTGCTGCTGGTGCATTATTCTGATCTTGATAAAGCTATAGAATATCTAGGTAAGTATTCTTGAGCTTATTGATCAGTAGCAGCTTACACTTGCCGCTTGAACCTAGACCTGTCCATGTGTCTTCTGGGTCAGCTGGCCCGATATTCTGTTCTTTCCCTCAAGATAATGCCACTCAAATCTGGGCGGATGTCCCGATTTATAGGGTGTATACACCCATCTCAATTACAAGTATACGGGCGTGTCGTTGGAAGCCCCATGCAAACAGCTACCGTCACAGCATTTCGGGGATTACCGCGCCCTTCTGACCCGCATTATTCACGGTAAGTTTCTATATGTTTTCAGACTCACCCTTCAAATGTACGAAAGCTTGATTCCAAATCACGAGTTTGGCCACGGCTTGTACGAAAAGTTGTACGAGCCTGCATCGTTGATCTCCGGCACCCTGTCTCGCAGCTGACGATACGCAGTGCGACAACAGAGAACGCAGGCGTCCGAATGACGAACAACGAGAGAGAAACACTCAAACCTCCATTATACCGCGCAGCTAGGGAACATCGCACTGTTCACTGACATGCCCGCCCTGTCGTGGTCGAATTACCACACGTGTCGATGGCCGAAGAATCCTGATTCCGTATACCTAGGTTCCCCGCGGTCGGGGCCCCGAAAGTGACCAAACTACTGGATCACCACCACTGGGCTGTCAAAAGCCTTCCCTGGGGTCAAAGGATGTTATCGCTGCCATTTTTGGCAGGTGCACAGATATGCCTGCCTGTCTTTCAGCTACTGGGTGACGAGGCTCCCCAGCGATGCAACCATACGCGTATTTACCTAGCGTAACAACACCTACCGAGTCCCGACCCAACCCAATACTGAAACGCAGCTACCTAACCAGTTACTCCGTACCACACGCCTACCTATTCATGGCCCGTTTCGATTCGCTAGCCTGTAAGGAACAGCGGGTTCCGGGGCAAGGCGCGGTACGAATCCTACGCTAGGTACTCCGTACGGATACAAAGACATACCAATTTAGGTATGTATTGCGAACTCAAACATCCCGTAGGATTCTCAGCCTCTTGTGGGGGCGGTGATCGAAATGATGTTCTCGAGCCGCCCAAGGGTTTGCGGGAACATACACGGCCTCGCATCATACCCCAAATTCTACGAAAACGTGCCAACGGACCGATCGGTGCGAGATCCGCGCCACGGCGCCTCAACCTCTGCACAGGCGTAGCGGAGCGGATCTCGCTCCCTCACCCCTAAGGCGCGAAACATGCCAGAAGCGAGTTATTAGCAATCAATCACATGTGACTATGAGGGGGCAGTTGTGGAGCGGAGTAGGCTAAAGCACGTGATAAAGAGGCTGATGCAAGTGGCTCAGGCATCCCATGGAACGTATCCGTATTGCGTGCGCTTGGTCCCGTAGTTACTGATTTGCGACACTATTCCTAATAATGTGCTTGAAGCCTCCGGGACGGGTTTTGAGTTCTTGCGACGATCGCTATCACAGAGTGCAGCCGCACGCTTCGAAATGACAACCTATGGTATAGGTAGCTTTCGAAACATGTCCTCACCGTCGGCCGCTGAAACGTCTACGCCACTTGAGAAGGTCCCTACTCATACTCGGGGCGTTTGCACCGCCCATTCGTGGTACTGTATGCCTTCCTTGGTACCTACGCGCGTCACCCGTAACGCCCAAGTGCAAAAGCTGTGTAGTACAGATAGCCTTACCCTGCTTCGGCTAGTGCCGGTAATTATCGCAAGCCGCTAAGCACTCTCTTCATCCTGCACGATGGGTCGCCTAACGGTTCGTTCTGGTCCGCAGTATCGCTTTCCAACTGCGCTCCCCGCCCTTGTGTTGGGTTAGCAAGAGCTCATGAGATACACGGTCACATGTTGCATTGATGTTATGACTCTTTGTAGCCGCTAGCGCACCTACGACTCATGCCACTATCGACTGCAGCAGGGAAAATAAGGGTAAATTCCACTCAAAAGTGTGGATTCAGCCCTGCGTTCGTGTGGAAACCCGAGCCAGCAAATCGGTGATCAAGGGGGGGCTAAGTACCTAGCGGCCTGCACGCATCGCTTTCTTAAAGGAGCCAAGTGCCTGGTCGACCAGTGCGATGCTGAAATGTTACAAACTTACAAGCTTGGAATCGTAAACCTACGAGCCGCACCCCTGTATCCTGGCACCTGGGCACGGAGGATCACCTTGAATTGATTGGAACCAGAACCGAATGCGAAGGCGGGCCTGTCCATCACAGTGCAGAAGGATTTGTTCGCGATCAAGACAGGTTAGAAAACAAGGTTTATAATCAGCGGTCGAGTCACACCTACGTAGACGGTATCTTTGTAACAGAGTCACTAATCGCGTAGTCCTTACCATACGTAGGTTCGCAACCAACAGATGAGGGAAGCCTTTTCTACCCCAGATCATCTCGTGTCAGCACCCAACTTGGCCTAGACCCCGTTTTTCCGTGCGAACTCCACCAGCGGTTGCTCGCGCAAGGGCTTACTGTACTCAACGTTATAGGGCTGAAAGGGTGGAGGATGATTACCTCCACGCGGGGGTTTTAAAACAGCTACCGTCTGGCACTGATTCTCTTTCATCTTTTGTCATCCAGCACAACAAAAAACCGTGGGAAGCATAACAGTACAATTCGCACGTCATTCATCGAACAGCACCGGAAGCTCCAAGTTCCGCAGCCGCGTACCACGGGGCGTCCCGCCAAGATTCAACCCGTCAAGGCAGCAATCGGAATACTCCGTTTTCCCCTTGGTACGTTGTAGGTAGACAGGGGAGTGCCGGCGTGTCTTTTCACCGAAAACGCGGTACAACTTTTGTGTGTCTTCCAGGGACAGGCCCGCCGCCCAGCCACCATCCCAGCACATATCACCCGCAAAATCGGGGGGGAAGGACCCCAATTCGGGGGGAAAGAACCCCCGACACGCCACTCTCTTTTCGCGATCATTACGAAGCCCGTAAACTCCGTGTCCGAGCCCTCCCGCTCATTATTTCTAAGAAACGTGCTCACGAGATGTCCCGGTTCACACGCAAAAGCCCGGACATTTTCTCGCACCAATAATAATCATAAAGAATCCACTCATACCGTTCAGCAAGCGTGCGGGTTCGAAATTTTGGCGGCTAGAGACACAAGTTGCGCTGTAAGAGTGGGTGCACGCACGCACTTTGGGGGCGATGATCGTAGGGCTGAGTCGCACGGTAGTACGTGCGTGTGCGGGGGGCCTTAGCAAAGCAAAGCCCCCTAATTTGCCCACTTTAGGTAGTAGGGCTGCATTTGGAGACTTTTTCTTCGTCGTTTGAACCCCGTTACGGACACTTTCTTCTACGCACGTCCCGCCAAACCTCCAAACTGTCCGGATATCGCTTGTATTTGTAAGGAGAGTGGAGAGATTACACAGTAGAAGGATTCATGGATTTTTTTCTTGTCTATGCGGAATTCTGGCCACGAAACTTCCTCGCTACACCCTGCACTCGACCGTCTGTGACCGTGTGACGTGCATTTTCGCTACTGTACCATATCTACCACGAAGCACAGCCTCAACTCGTGGCCCGGGTGTGAACGTGGACGCCCGAATTCATGCTCCCGGACAGGGAATCGTTTGACTATGCCTTGCGATTTGCCATGCCATGTCGCACAGACGAGCTATCTCAGGGGAACACTGAACGAGTAACTCACTTGTCCAAACCCTACGTCGTTAGCATTGAATAGTAACACCATGCCAACGGCCTGAGAGAGTAAAGATGCTAACTACAAGAAGAAATTGTGATATGCCCGCGAACATCTCTTGCCCTACCGGTAGCCTCCGCACCAAGTATCAGTCTATATCACACACCTCTCACGTTGAAACAACACCACCAACTATCCTTGCCATGGCTAAATTCCCCCCCAAAAAAACCAGATGTGCTCAGACAGACAAGTAAACAGCCCTTAATCACCCCACCACCACCGATCAGCAAGAGAAAGCCCGTCATTAACGCCCAAAACATCCGGGGCCAGGGAGGCAATATTCCGCGATCCAGACCAAGTACCATACCCACCAAACTTTCGGTCCAGGTCCGCTAATTATCCACACTCCCTTACTTCCCACCACGGCATGTAATTAGCCCACACACACACACACGAATGCCCACATCCCGTTTCTGGCTTAGATGCATGTCTCAGCCAAGCAAGGGCCCCAAATAAAACAAAGAGAACATGACGAATAATAGCGAAGACGCGAAATTTTGTTGCCCACTATGATTTTTTTACGCCCGGGCGCCTATGCAGTGCCTAGCCTGGTAGAAGGCGCAACGTGTGTTGCGGACGCCTTGCCTGGTGCGGGGCGGAGCTTCACTTGTTGTTTGTGGCTGCGGATGGCCTTACATATGTAGGTTGGGTTAAGTTAGGTAGGGACGGACCTAGGTAGGTAGAGTACAACAGTCGCGAAAGGGGAAACTGGGTGCGTGGGGATTGGTTTAATCGGCTTCGAGCTGTTTTCTTCGAGTTTGTGCGGAGGTTAGGTACCTATGTCTGTGAAGTCGATCGACTAGGTACCGTAGCTATGGTATGATGGATTACAAAGCGCAACGTCAACGTTTACTGTGTACAACAGCACTACCTGATGCTTCGATTGATATTTTCGTTTTTCTGCGTCTGTCTCCCGCGGACGTCTTGGACCGCTTCTACATAACCCTCCCTTCTGTTTTTCCACCCAATTGCCAATGCGTACCTAGTATATATCCTCGAATTTACTATCCAACATGAGAGCGTCAGCACTCCTCGCCAACAAAGTTCTCAACAACATCTAGCTTCCCCTAGCTCTGCTGCGCGATTGGAAGGCTGTTCCCGCCGCTGCCACTCGTAATACGTCTTGCGTTCGTTTATACACCTCACCTCATCCATCAGCACCCTTTATTACATGAGAGGGACGACGGCTCGCGCACCAAGTCCCCCCCCCCCCTAAGTATGTTGAGCGTGCTACGCAGCTTGTCCACACCGCGCATCTCCTCCCCGCGAAGAAGAAGTCGTCAAACATGTCTAGTACCATCCTATGCATGCGTTGTAAAGCTGTAGACGCAGCAGCTATCTATCACGGGTAGGATTTCAAGCCGATTATAATTACGGTCCATTGACTACTTTTCCGCCGTCACTGTTTACGTATTAGATACTCAGTCAAAGGTTTACTTGGAAAGGTGGTGGGGATAGGGGGTGGGGAATGTAGTACTACATGTCGGTTTCGTTATTATATAAGTAGTGGATGATGGAAGGTGAGGTTGTACCTACTGCAGTAATGCTTGGATAGCTCGCGCACCAGAAAAACTCTTAATCGTGTACGTTTCCTATTAAGCGTGTGTTGCAACATTTTCAACATTGTAACTAGCTTGTTGTGGGAGAAAGGATATTTGTATAGGCGTGCTAGGTGCGGTGTTTGTCCTACCTATAAAATAACGACTTCGGGTCGTAGAAAAAGGTTCTAGACCTGTTCTTCAAAACTATCAAGATGCGCGGCACGAGCGGCGTTGTGATAGCGGTCTACCTGTTGAGGTCTTGGAGGGTGGGGAGGGGGATTTGAGTCAACAATGGCGTAGGAGCGTACATTTAGCTTTTTCATCGACTATACGCAATGAAAGAGAGAGAGATAGGGGTGCGAAGAGTAATCTAGGTTAGGTACGCGAACGATTTGCTTTGCTTGAGATGCCTTGACGAATTCTACCTACTTCGCCCAAAGAAAAAACACAATGTACGTGTATCTCATGTAAAAGCTAAACATAATTCAAAAGAATAGTGTTCGGTACGAAATATACTAAGCTAGAAGACAAAGCTGCTGGATACCTAAGTCTTCTAGTAGCCACTACTTGTAGGATGCGGCATAGTAAGCCAAGTGTACTACGCACGCCTCTATTTATTCAACCACATAGAACACATCTGTCACCTGTATTCCACACGAACCGAGAAGTTTATCAAACACTCGAGTTATAGCCACCGCAAGTGTTATTAACAGTGCAAAAGGCGGATAGAATTCTCAACGCCAAAGACGTTTCGAATTATGTATACATCCTCTCAACGGAGAAATTTTCTTAGGAGAAATCTGAAGTTGGAATCGGATATCGGTGAGCTTGCATCATGCTCTATTGTCCTCGCTATTTCGCCACATGCTAAAATCCTAGGACACATATGGTATAGCAGCTTAGCAACACAGCGATAAAGAACGATCCCACACGCTAGCGACTTCGCATTTACAAGGCTTTCTATACTCCAGTGGCGCTATCGGAAGCAAGTAGCGATCCAAAAATCTAGGTCAAGCCCTTCTCGCTTGAGTTTTCCGTGTCAGTTCGAGTCCGAAAGCAAGTAACCGTCTTCCACGCCTAGATATACATACGAACCAAGACGTAGGAATCGGCATGTAAAAGAAGACCCGAGGCCATGCCTCACCCAATCCGCATATCACCATCACGAAACAGGGCCCTATCGAATATCAACCTCACCCTACCGAGTGCTCCAAACGAAACAAACGCAAGCTTCAAAGCGGGGATATTTGTTGTTGCGATCCGCAGATTTAGGTATGAAAAAAAGAGGGTACATAAACATTCACACATACATACAAAAAACTACTCACTGCAAACAATACCCTTCCGCTCCGTTACGATAACCTAGGTATATATATGCCGAAACGCGCGTGCTGAAAGAACTTCGAAAACGTACATTGTTGATTTAGTGACACCCCCCCTCCCCTCTTAAAAACAGTGCCGTACACGCCCGTCCAACAAACACCAAAGCTAGTATGCACATGAGCGCAGTCATCAATCGTAGTATGCCATTCGAAATAAAACCAAAAAAAAAGGGAGAATAAACTACTACTCCGACTATTTCTTCGCATCAGCAGTGACAGCCTCTTCACTAAGCTCCCACTCAGGATTCCAATGTACATACTGAGCCATAGCGACCGAAAGTAGCCACTCCGTCTTGACGATGCGCGGCACCATGTCATGTTTGGCGGCCAAGTCGCGGAACTTGGACCAATTGGTAAACTCTTTCTTGTCGGCGTCGGAGATCAAGTAGAGCACATCGCCCTCGTCCTCGATTTGGTTCTGGCTGACGTCCTGATCTGCGGGATTGCGTTTACGCTTCGAGGCGGTGACGGTGGTCGTGCGGCCCTTCCACAGTGTGCACTTGCCGCCGTTGGCTTCGATGATGTCACGGTATGTTTCGAAGCCGCCGGCTACTTTCTCGGTGCAGAAGATAGTCCAGTCTTTCAGGAGGCGGTGCTTATTTTGTTTGGCGCGCACGAGCGCTTCGGAGAAGTGGAAGTTGTTGGCCTCTTCAAAGTCCCTAGCTTCGAGGAGGTGCTTTTCTGTCGGGGGCAGCTTGTTGTTCTTGAGTGCGTAGTCGAGGTAGGATGTTGATACGAGCATGGGTGCACAGGCGAGTGCTGCGATGAACTTCTTGGTCCGGACAGGCTGCGGTGCGCAGACTATGTCGACTTTCTTGAAGTCGTCGGTGATGAAGAGACCGAGCTCGCGGAGGCGTGCCTTGTCTTTGGACTCTTTCTCGGCATTATCGGCCCATCGTGCGTCTTTGGAGATCAACATGCGGAACTTGATAGGTGTGAGCTTGTCTTTCTTCACTCGCTTGTTCTTGGCCGGGATTTCTGTAACTTCGTCTTCCGTTTCCTCGTCCTCGTCGACTTCATCGATAGAACGCTTGCTCGCGACAGAGTCGCGGCCGCCCTTTGCTGTCTTGGACGAGTCGTCGACGTGATCGGCTGTTCGTCGGCGTCCACCGTGTATGACGCCACCCCTACGCTTCATCTCTTTCTCGAACTGGGCGATATCAGGTGCGGCATCGTGCAGTTTCGACAATGCTCGATCTTTGGCCCCTCGGCTTCCCGGCGTCTGATTCTCTTTCCCATCTGTATGTCGTGGCGGTAGTGGAGTCTGTAAATTGCCCGCTGATTTTGTTCGCTTCGCCTTTTCTGCTGCCGGCGGCTCGATTGCTCGTGTGGCCAAGCTCGACGCTGGAACTCCATTGGGCTGAGTTGGTGCTTTCGAGGCCTTTGCAGGCTTGGGAAACTTGGGGAAGTACATCTTTTCCGTAGCGTCACGATCGATTTCCGTCTGACCCAAGACCTCTCCAAGATTGGTCCGCGCGGGAAAGTAAGTGTAGCGGCTCTCTGTAAGCGGCATTTCCCTGGATTTTGCATAGCTGTCTTCCAACCATAGATGGTTGACAATGTTCACGCCCCATTCCGCGGCGGCTTCGCATTTCTCGCTATTCTTATGTGCGGCGATGAGATGCGTATTATCCTGCTTGAAGGTCTTGGTGAACTCTGCGCCCGACGCCTTGACCAGGTTCTCCAGGTAGACCCTTGCCTCGCCAGTATAGCTGGATATGCTGACCTTGTACTTGTCGAAGCCGGGAATGCCGTCGCGTGGGCGCGGATAATGCATCATGCGTTGCATGGGATTCGTCCAGACGCCGTGTGTGATGAGGTAGTAGAGCCAACCAAGGTTGCCCACGTCCTTGCGCGCTTGTGATGTTTTGATATAGTCGGCCCCGTCTCGATAGTTGCAGATGTACATGTCGGCTTCATCCGTTTTGGTCGTCACACTGCCGCCTCCAGCCTTGATGATGCCTGCAATAATCCCCCTCAGCTTGCTGTTTAGGTTGAGATCTTCCCCCAGCTTGACACGCTTCCCATCGAATGCCTTGATCGCACGGGGAGCCTCCAGGTGGGGCGGTGGTGCTACGGGATCGTTGTGTGGATCTGGTGTTGTCGCGTCCCGTATTTGTTGGCTCGTTCGTGCGGGAGGGATGGCGCCGGGCTCGGCATCCGCGAGGATCTCGGGATCCGGCAGTGTGTAGGGCCGCTCTGATATGCGGCGGCCAACTCTGAGGCAGTCGTCGAACCAATGGGGAAGCACCATCACAAGCGGCAGCCGCTTGCTAATCGCGAGCTGACACCGTGCGTCGTTTTGATCCAGCGCGATGAGATGCGTGACCTGCTTCGAGAGGGTCGGTGTAATCTGCCCGCCCATGGCCAGCACGCCGCCTTCAATCGCTTCCTTGTCTCCACTCGGTATGTTCCCACAGCATATGACGACATCATTCATGAACAGGGCCGGATCCGGGCTGTATGTGCGCGGGTTCTTTGTCTTCATCGCCTTCAGCGACGCGTCTACCCATGCTGGCTTGACCACGTGTATCATGAGATCGAGGGCGCGGTAGTAGTCGGGGAAGTCGGCCGTCTCCGAGACAATGTAGTTGATCTCTTCCAGCTTGTCGATGCGGCCTTTGGGAGCCGTGAAGGGGATGAGTGTCCCGCGCGCGCCGGCAATAGCATGTTCTGTCTGTATGGCGCGTCAGTAACCATTCCATAAAGAGCAGTAGCAGTTTGACGCGTCGCGTACCTGGCGCAAGCGGTCCTCGGATAGGCCGTTGGGGTAGATGGTAAAGCTGAGCTCTTCAAAAAGACCCTGGGAAGCCTCTAGCATGCTGGTGTCCTCCATTGCTGCGGTGGACGTCGTGTGCCGGGAGTGGGTTTGGGTGGAGGAGTGGAGCGCTGTCGGTGCTGTCGTCGACTCCAAAGCGCGACGTGAATGATTCGTTCAGCGGGAAGGCGCGCGAACGCGAACGCGACCATGCCCACGTGACACCCCACCAAAACATCTCGAATTCCCTTTCCGTTCATTACCCTGGAGCTCTTCAAGGGTGGACCCAGCACGGATCCTACATTCACTATAACACGAGCACCATGTCTGCCGTCTGGATCGGAAGGTCAGATGTGGGGACGAGTGAAGCCGGAGATGGACCTCGGCATTCCTCCCCAGATAGGGCCGGCTATCGTATCTATTCCACTTAATCATCTACCATACTTGATCAGACTTACTGCCTTCACGCTCTTCCAATCCATCCAATTGTGATACATCCCAGATGTCTTCGGAGTACTTCAGAATCCAGGAGCACAAGATAGAGGCATCGCATATTCGTGGCTTTCCTCGTGCAACATCGACCAAGGAAGAGGAGGTATTACATCTGGCCATCAAGCAATACACGCCGCTCGGGAACACCAGCCCCAAACCAGGAGACATCACCATCATCGCAGCGCATGCCAATGCCTTTCCGAAAGAGTTATACGAGCCGTTATGGGACGAACTACTCAAAAGATGCGAGCAGCATGGCTTCGGTATCCGCGGCATATGGATAGCAGATGTCGTACACCAAGGTTTGAGCAGCGTCCTTAACGAAGACAAGCTGGGCAACGATCGTATGTACCTCTCATCACCAATAAACCCATATACTAAATCCTTGTAGCTGCATGGCTCGACCACAGCAGAGACCTGCTTCACATAGTCAACACCTTCCGTTCCCAAATGCCGCGACCCATCATCGGCGTAGGCCACAGCATGGGCGGCTGCCAACTCGCCAACCTCTCCCTGCTGCATCCGCGCCTCTTCGAAACGCTGATCCTGATCGATCCCGTCATCCAAGGCAAAGTCTCAGTAATCGGCAACATCTCGCCCGCAGCCGCATCAGCCCGGCGGCGAGAGCGCTGGCCGTCCCGCGCAGAAGCCGCAAAAAGCTTCCAAAAGAGCAAGTTCTACCAGACCTGGGATCCGCGCGTGCTCGACCGATGGGTTCAATTCGGACTCCGAGAACTGCCCACCAAGCTATTTCCAGATGCAAAGACGCCCGAAGTCACGTTGACCACGACAAGGCATCAAGAAGTCATGACCTTCCTACGCCCCAATTTCGAGCCTCGACCCCACGACAAAGAACCTTCCTCCGCACACTTCACCTTAACCAACCCCAAACTAAACCGGCGCACCCATGCAGACATGACCCCCAACGCCACCCCTCAAACCCCCTTCTACCGCGGCGAAAGCACCATCGTCTTCAACCAATTACCCGCCCTGCGCCCGTCCGTCTTCTACATCTTCGGCGAACTCTCCTTCCTCACCGACGACGCTGCTATCGAAGCGAAGATGAGTCTCACGGGCTCGGGCGTAGGCGGGAGCGGTGGCCGCGCAGAAGGCCGCGTAGCCAACGTGACGGTGAAAGGCGCCGGGCATCTAATCCCCATGGAAAAGGTGGGAGAGAGCGCTGACCGCATCAGCAAGTGGATCGGCAAGGAGATGGTCCGGTATTGGGATTGGGAACGCAAGACGGAGGAGGAGTGGGGTGGGAAGCAAGGCGTGGAGAGAAGTGTCTTGTCGGCGAGGTTTGTGGACGAGTTGAATGAGCTTATTCAATCCCAGGGGAAGAAGGGGTCGAAATTATAGAATGTGTTGGTGGATTGAATGGCGCTTTTTTTGGGGCTAGAAATGTGCTCGTGTGTTGTTGATAAGACGAGAAAAGGGTCTTGGAAATAAATAAAACCCCGACCCCAAAGGCGATGGTTCCTCACACGCCTTTCCAGTTAACATATAGTCTACTATTATCCGCCATCTTTCACATTACGATCCTTTTCATCCTCCGATCAAATCCCCACAAAGAAGAACACCCGTCAACGAGCCCGAAGCCCGAAGCCCACCGCATACATACTGGGCGAAGCTAGTTCGGATAAACAAAGGAAAGTAGATAGATTTTGGTTTAGATAAGAAAAAAGCCTTTTCTTGTTGGACTGTTGTCATCGTTGTGATTTCTTTGGTGCTGAGCTCCCAGCTTAGTCGAGAAGGGTGGCCAGCCAAGGGCGGGCAGATTGCCTACCTACTGTATGTATGGAAGCTGTGTACTTAGATGACCAGCTGTAGGTAATGCATGGAATGGGAATAGGGCGTCTGTCTCACGAATCGGCGCTGTGTCTGGTATGTGGGTGGAGAGGCGCAACATGTGTAATGAATAGTAGGGTATGGTATGGTATTGTAGCTTTTTGTTTGCTGGATAGAAAAACACGAACAGCTGTTGAAACTCGACTCGACTCGACTCGACTGAGTGGTGGGTATGATAACAAAATGCAAGAATATGGAGAGGGTATATGGGATGACGAGTTGCACGAATACTGAAACAAGGAAAGGGTCTCCAAAAGAAACCCATAGATGATATGAAAAGAAAAGAAAAACCTAGGCCCCATTTTCCATTCATGATTCCCCTCGCAGCCTTCCCTTCCCCCCACTCTCCCTTCAATCAGACGGTGTATGCACAATCCTCGGAATGGGAGGCATCTCGATAATGGTGGTGGGCGTAGACTCATAGTATCGAGCCCTCTGACTTGCCGTACTAGTACTGCGCGAGCGACCCGCAGCTGGCCGTAAGCCCAAGTCGCCGGCCTCCTCTCCACTCGGCGATATCGGACTGAGCATCATGGAACTCAGCGTAGTCACACTTTGTCTGCTCTCCCTGCTGACGCTAGTCCCTGCGCTTTCAGTGTGGTCGGCCATCGGGTCCCGGGCTTCCTCCACCGGCGTGACTTGTAACGGTATGAGGTGCATGGTGTCTGTGCTGGAGCGCTTGTGGTGCGCATCTGCCTCGGAGTCGACGTAGAGTGTTACGCTGCTTGCTCGGTGCCGGCTGAACATGCTGGTCTTGTCTTCGTGTGCGAGGAGGCCGGCTTTGTCGGATTTGAGGCTTTCAATCTTCTTCTTTTCCCGTCGGCGGTGGAGGAAGAAAAGGAGGGCTGCGAGGAAGATGGCTACGAGTATGAGGGCGAAGACGGTGGTGAGGGCGATGTTGGCTTTTGTCCAGTATGTTCTGTGCGGTTGTGAAGGGACATCGGTGTTTGTGTTGATACTGTCTGCTTCTGGTATGGGAGCCATGACTATGTATGGGAAGTTGATGAAGTTCTGGGATGCTTGGGATGAGATTCGTCCGGCGAGGCTGAGAGAGGTTGTAATTGGGGCTCTTAGGATATTTGTATTATCGGTGGTAGGTGGCTGAATGGCGTGTCGAATAAGATAGGAACAATTGCTACGCCGCAAGTGTTTGAAGCTTCTTCGTCATAATAGGACTGATATTGACTGGATGAGAATCGCTCGTAGATAGTGAACTGGTTCGGGCACCAGGCAGAGACATATACCTCTCTGCAAAATGAAACATGCTGCGCATAGGCCCATTGTGATCCTGCATCATGGCGCTGCATCCGTTGGAAGGCCTCCAGTACACGTCTCAATGGATCCAGTTGCTCAGCCTCAGCACGTTGTGGGGAAATAGGCCACCGATTCAGGGTGAGCCACTCCGCGCATCTCAGCAACCGGTGAGGTGATTAACGAATAACAGGCGAGGAACACGGCCGTGAAGCTTGGACTGCCGCGTGGGACGGAGAAATAAGGAAGCGCTATGGAGCAGCTGGTGGTGGCACAGGCCTATCGAGAGGTCCAAGTCTCGCATGCTGCATACCATAGTAAAGCGCTATACATTGTCAGTCCAGTCAAGCGGACATCTCTGCCGAGTGCCAGCCACATTCGTGTATTTTTGCTCTGTTGGTTAGTGCGGCTGAAGACATTTCTTCAGCTCATCCAACTATCAAAATTGAAAGGCTGCTCTCGCGAACGACTTCCCGGAACCTGCTTACTGCGTACTGCCGGACATTGTTGACTTCAACCGCACAGTACAGTCCGACGAGCCTGTACAAGAACAAAGATGTGCCAAACTTGTTCTGTAACGCCTTTTCGAAATTTCGGTGCGCACAGCCACCTGCGCTAAGTGAAATAAGATGAGTAGAAACTGGAGTCATGAGTCGGCACAAGGCGGAGCGGCGTGAGTCTCTGTTGCGAATCTGCCTGAACCAAGCCCAAACAGGACAGGACGGGCGTAGTGTGCAATTTGTGGGGTGAAGATGCCCAAGCTTTTTGTGATGAAAAGCAAAAGCAAAAGCCATGACGCGGGATGGGAGGATCGAAAGCTCCTGCTGCGGCGCGTTGTTGTCATGTTCGCATTGTGGGAAATGCGATTCACGAACGCGATTGGTAAGGCTTGCGGCGGCGCTGCGGCGTTGCGGCGTGAGACAGATCATATGCGCGTGACGGCTTGTGAGTGGAGGATGTGAAGGATTCCAGCAGCCAACAGGTCTGGTGTTGTGGACTGCCCGCCAGCGGGATGATGTTGGTCTTCATGTCGTCCCCTGTCACAGTACCTAGGTACCGGTAGCGGCTCGCCTAGATAGGTAAAAGGGGGCTATTTTTGGACCCTGCTTCGCTCGTCATCATCGCCAACACTGCAGAGCCACTTCCATCGTATCCACTCTCAGAGACTGTAAATATATGACCTCAAGTTAGGTTTAGATTGTGTTTAAGAGAAGCGTTCACGTCGAGTGTCAAGCATCATCGATCATTTTTGATCATTGTTGTCCCACTCGAATGTTCAATCCGGTCATGTACCTTCGGCCGGACTGGATGATATGCGCAGTAGGTATGGTCCTAGGTGTTAGGAATCGTAGCGCTAAAGTACATGGCCCTTTTCATAGTTGTAGGAGAAGGACGACGGTCGAGCAGTATGGTACGGGAGAGATTTGAAAACTCAGGAAATAGCGACGTACAGTGAGCTACATGAATTTGACAGGCGGACCAGAGCGGGACAGCGTGTAGGTACAGTACATTCTTCCGGTCAACAACGACGGCTAGTTTCATCTTCAACGAGTATATTGCATGCATTGAAGTGCTCGCGGTGAACAACGTCCATGTCCTCTTCACATTGTTGGGGAAGAATAATTTAGGGACAAGGCTAAAGGAGTGCTCGTGGTCTCTCTCCCCTCGCCGTGCAGATCAATGCGGCAAAGCTGTAGCTGTACGGCAAGCCCATTCCAGCTACACATCCCAGTCCAGGTACCTGCTTCACCTCGGAAATAAGCTTGACGGCATGAGATTCTGAGCGCACAAAGGTGTCGTGAAAGCGTGACTGTTTCATTGCTAAGTGTTCCTTGCCTTTAGGCTCCTAAGCCTACGATTTCGAAGACCTGCCCAAACTATCCAGGCAAAACAAAAGGGAAGAAAGATGGCAAGCTATTGACCATTGGTCATGCTGCTGATGAACTAACGCCCGTCCCATGCACATTGATGTGAGATAAACGAAAGATGCAAAACTTGAGAAAGCTCCACCCTCAAAAAAAAAATCTCGTTTCAGTCCCCGACTTCTTAGTCCAATGAGAAATTCTCCTTCTTCCATCCCTCGCGTAGCACACTGATGATGCCGGCAGCGTCCTTGCAGCGGTCCGGTGCACGGACTGGCAGGTCGACTACAGCGCGACGTAGTACTCCGCGGGCGGGTACACCGTAGAACTGGATGAATTTCCTGTAGTAGTCGCGGATCAGGCCATTCAGGATGAAGAAGTGGCCGGGCCAGAGCTGGTCTGGCGGCGTGTTGCAGATGGAGACGATGGCGCGCCAGTACTCCGAGGTGGCTATTGCGGGGGTCTTTGATGCAAAGGAGCGGAGAGACATGGAGGCGTAGCCAGCTCCGATACCGCGCATGCGTTGGGAGTAAGTTTCGGTGGTCGAACTCTCGAGCCAGCCTAGTCGCAAGCGGCCCTCCTTGGTGTCCATTGTACCGCGAATACCGAACAGAGGTGGGCAGGCTTTGTGCAGTTTGGCCAGCACAATGTCGGTGAGGGGAATGCCCTTCCACATGTAGTTCTGGTCGCCGAAGAGGCTGGCGGCGATGAGTCCGATCTCCTGGATGATGCGACCGTCCGTGTGGGCGGCCTCCTTTGCGAACTGCTCTATCAGGAACTTCTCGAAGCAGATCCAGACATAAACGAGGAAGGCAGGGTACGCGGCCTCGTTTTCGTTCGCTAGCTGGGGTATCTGGTGTGAGACAATGTAGGGTCGAATGTCGATCATGGGGCCTGGTGTGTTCAGTGCCACGTTGAAGCATTCTGTTCGGAGCCGGTTGATGGCCGCGGCGCTGTCCTTTCGGTCCACGTTGATCTGCCCGAGCCGGGTACGAAGAGCGCGTCGGGCATCGCCAACAGGGCCCTTGAGGGGTGAGGACGATTTCTTGTGTTCGTCCCAGAAGGCGTTGCGGAACTGCTTCATGCGTTGGTGTAGTTGCAGGTATTTCGCGTGTATCTGCTCGACATCGGCGGCCGGTGCTTGTGCGGCCGATGGCTTCGGCGCGGCTGCCGGCGTGAGTCCGGTGGTGGGTTGGGGTGTCAGTTGTTGCGAAGCGTGCTGCTGTCTAGCTTTCTCTGTGGCCGCCGTCTCCGCAGCCTTGCGGTCCGCCTCCTCTTTCTCCTTCTTCTGCCTCTCCGCGGCCACCTGTTGCTCCTTTTGGGCTTTCATGCGGGCTTCGGCCTCCTGCAGCTTCCTCTGGCGCTCTGCAGCTTGCTTGAACGCCTCCTCCTCGCGCTGTCTCGCTTCTAGCGCCCTTCGTTGTGCCTCGGCCTCTTCCCGCGCCTTCTCCTGCTTCAACCGCTCGACTTCTCTCTTCTGGGCTTCTTCATACCGTAAGCGCGCCTGCTGCTCTTCCAGTGCGATACGTTCAATCTCGAGTTTCGCGCATCTGAACACGCGCTCGTGTTCCTCGGCGGCATAGGCAAGCTGTTGCGCATGTTGCTTGGCCCGCTCCGCTGCGGCGGCATCCAGCTTCTCGTTGAACTCGCGGTCAGAGAGGCTGAGTCGCAGATTGAATTCGAGTGCCAATTGCCGAGGAGGGCTGTCGTAGGGGTCGCGGATCAGCGATTCTCGCTGCGGGCGGAGGCTGCGCCGGTTTGGCGATTGGCGCGACGGCGAGCTATTCATGAAACTCGAGCTGAAGGAAGTGGCCGTGTGCATGCTGGACGACGAGGTGCCCGATCTGGCGGTCATTCTGGCGCCGCAGTGGTGGGTGGAGAGAGGAGAGAAGGCAGTTGTTGGAAAGGTGGCTGGTGATACCGCGTCAAAGAGGTTAAGCTAACAATTATCGCGGGCGCCGTCCGAGTCCGAGCTCGCTCACGTGACCACGCACACCCCTGTCCCAGCCTTCACTCGGCGCCGTTCGCGCTACGGGTCCATTGTAGGTGCGGTGAACAATAGACGCTGAATGGGTTGTTGGCCATTGTCCAGGTAGACAATAGCAGCCAGATAGATGAATCGTCGCACAGGCTACCAGGTGCTGCAGTAGATAATTAGAGATTGGCAACACGATATAGATGTTCTCGCGCTACTATTGTCGCACGAATATGTTCTAGTGATGTTATAGATGATGCATTGTTCACAAGTTATCGCATCTGGTGATACTTCAAAGGCGTCTGAGTCGCGTCTTGGACAAACAATCGAAGTCGCAGTCTCCATAGAGTTCACAAGCGCCGTCTGTGCACTGCAGCTACTGCAGCTTGAGATGCTCGCTTCACTGACAGACGGTGACATACGGAGTCGGTCCTAGCTACGTAGTCAGAATTGCTCTTTGTGCACAGGAGCCAAGGTTGCCGCCCCAACACAGTGGATCAATACTGTGTATAATGGCCAGAGCAAGCACCCACGCACCATCAAGCAGCGGGTGCCAGTGCGCCACACCTCCCGCGGCCCCATGCGCGTGCGACAGGGCCTGCAGCTTGGTGATATTCAGAAACCCATGAAACGTGCAGACCCAAACGTGATGCTTCACCTTGCGCCCACTGAGACGCCCGCCCTTGCGACCGCGGTGCTTGCTGACCTGGCCGTCCATATTTATAGCGTCGTCGCCTGAAAGCCTCAGGACTCATGCCTGGCGCTCTCCCTCTTATAACTCCCTAATAATTATTATTGACTACCTCTTGTTCGGCGCCGGTGCTGCATCTGACATCGCAGGTGACGTACGTGTGCATAGGCTCGGTGGCTCGTTTGCGGACAAGGACAGCCGATCCATCGCTTCAGGCCAAGTCCTGCCATAGGTCAATAGCCCATCACCAGCTCCATCACTCGGCCTGCTCCCTCTTGCTTCTTGCTTCTTGCAACCTGGCAACCTTCCTTCCCTCCTCCTCGATCGCTCCCTCCTTCGAACCGCTCTCTCCTCCCGCTTTTTGTTGGCACTGCCCACAGCCGCCCGCTCCAGGGAACCCGCGCTCCTTGATCTGGTCAACCCTCCTTATCATCACCCGCCCCGGCCGACTCGACATCTGTCTGGACACGACATCCACCCGCCTCTGTCTTGCAGAGCACCCTACCCCGTTTCGACGCCATCGTCTAGAGAATATTGTCTTCAGCCCCCCACGCACTGCCTCCCCGGCACGCTTCCCCCAACGTAAGTCCAGTGCTGCTGCTGCTGCTTCTTCCCCACTAGCGCCCTCTCACCTATCCCACTGCCGGCCCTGCGTCCCCATCCCCATCCCCATCTCCCCCCACCCGCTTCTTTCACTCTCACCCTGCGCATCACCTCACTCGCTGCACACGCCGCATCGGACCACGCTCACTGATAATTCGTAGATAAATCGAACACCTTTTTGACCAATTCGTGTCCGACTCCCACTCCTCGAACAGAAGCTACACCACTACCCAAGACCGTATAACCACTTGCACTACATTATCCACGATGGATCCGCAGCAAGGCCAGCAGGGCCCCATGGGTCCCGCCGGTCGTCGTCTGCACATTGCGCATCGCCGCAGTCCGTCAGAGCTCACCCCACTGATGAGTACGTTTCCGCTTCTCCTGCCCCAAGCCAAGCAATTGCTGACCCAGCCCGTACAGTGGAGCAACTCGCCATCGCACAGCAGATCGAGGTTCTCCAGCAGCAACAGCAGCAGATCGCCGCGACGCACCAGCAATACGTAAACATGGGCATGATCCAGCCGCAGCAGCAGCTAGGCAACTTCCAGATGCAGGGCCAGATGCCCAACGTCTCGCCCCAAGTCAACAACTACCAGTTCCCCCAGCAGATGCAGCAAATGCAGCAACAACAACAGCAGCCGCAGCAGCACCTTGCCGTCCCCATGAACGCCCCCGCCCAACCATCTGCCCACCGTCGCAACCAGTCGGCCCTTCCTAATGTCGGTATGGGCCCGCCTCCCGCTCCTTCTTCGGGTGCCTCTGGCTTCGGCGACTTCGGCGCACAGCAGGGTGGTCAGGGCGGTCAGGGTAGGGAGAACGTCAACCCCCGTGGCCGAGGTGGTGGCAGCGCTGGCGGCTCTGGACACACCCGCCGCCACTCATTAGCTCTCGCCGACGCGAAGAAGGCCGCTGAACAGGCTGAATCGAAGAGAAAGACTTCTGGCTTCCAGTTCCCCATACCCGGCTCCAATGACGGCAGCTCGAACCGCGACGCTAGCCCCAGTGGGCACAGCGCCTCCAACGATGCCCCCTCCGCACGCGGTGGACGAGGTGGCCATGGCCGCAGTCAGAGCATGGCTGTAGGACGTGGTGGTGGAAGTGCCGGTCGCGGTGGCCCTGCCTTCTCATTCCCAGCTACTAGCGAAAACCCCACCAGCCAGAACGGCCAGCAGTCAGACTTCCAGCGTCGCGGCAGCCAGGGCCATGGCAGGAGCCAGTCTCGCAACTTCGAGGGCAACTGGAGACAGCCCCAGAACAACAACAACCAGCAACAGTCTACACCAGACAACCAGTCCCAGAACATGGGTAACTTTAACATGAACCAGACTGCCAATGCCGCTCCTTTCCAGCCTGGTCACCGCACTC
Source organism: Decorospora gaudefroyi (assembly GCA_010015605.1). Lineage (NCBI taxonomy): Eukaryota > Fungi > Ascomycota > Dothideomycetes > Pleosporales > Pleosporaceae > Decorospora > Decorospora gaudefroyi. The sequence goes on from ML975260.1 coordinate 226,484, forward strand.
GTGGATCCGTCAACCAGTCCGTTGGCTCTCTTGGCAACTTCCAATACGCTGGCCAGCCCCAGCTCCAAATGCAGTCACCCCAGGCCCAGCTTCTACTGCAACAGCAGATGTTCGGCCAACCGCTAAACCCAATGCAGATCGCTCATTTACAGGCCCTCCAGGCTGCTCAGATGCAAGGTGGTGGCATGGGTGGCCTCGGCGGTAGCCAGCACGCACCCCAGATGGGCATGCAGCAGCAACAGCAGCAGCAGCGCAAGACGCTATTCACTCCCTACCTTCCGCAGGCGACTCTGCCTGCCCTCCTCGGCGACGGCCAACTCGTTGCCGGTATCCTCCGTGTCAACAAAAAGAATCGCAGCGATGCTTACGTTACCACTACTGATCTGGATGCTGACATTTTCATCTGTGGCAGTAAAGACAGGAATCGTGCTCTCGAAGGCGACTTGGTCGCTGTCGAACTTCTCGACGTCGACGAGGTATGGGGTCAGAAGCGCGAGAAAGAGGAGAAGAAGAAGCGCAAGGACAACGCAGACCCTCGCGGCGGTAGTATCGCCGTAAACGATGCCACCACTCAACCTGAAACCGGCTCTGAGGGTGGCATCCGCCGACGCGGCAGTCTACGTCAGCGACCTACGCAAAAGAAGAACGACGATGTTGAAGTTGAAGGACAGAGCTTGCTGCTCATGGAAGAGGAGGAGATCAACGACGAGCTGAAGCCTCTCTATGCCGGTCACATTGTCGCCGTCATCGAGCGTGTCGCTGGCCAGATGTTTTCGGGGTAAGCAATCATACTCGTGTCACGCAGGATGTTTCACTAATCAAATCACAGATCTCTTGGACTCCTCCGCCCTAGCAGCCAAGCCACAAAAGAGAAGCAGGAGGCAGAGCGACAAGCTCGCGAAGGCAACTCTGGCCGCCCGCAGCCGGAACGCCAGGACAAGCCGAAGATCGTGTGGTTCAAGCCTACGGACAAGCGTGTACCCCTGATTGCCATTCCTACCGAGCAAGCACCGCGAGACTTCGTTGAGAAGCACCAAGACTACGCCGACCGTATCTTCGTTGCGTGCATCAAGCGATGGCCCATCACTTCGCTGCATCCTTTCGGTACTCTCGTTGAGCAGCTCGGAGTCATGGGTGACCTTAAGGTGGAAACCGATGCCCTTCTGCGTGACAACAACTTCGGTCCAGACGATTTCTCCGACGCTGTCATCAAGAATGTTGGTTTTGAAGACTGGTCTGTCACCAACGATAGTGAAGAGGCGCTAGCGAGCCGTCGCGACTTCCGGAGCGAAGAGACCTTCACCATTGACCCTAATGGTAGCAAGGAGCTCGATGACGCGATTCACTTCAAGTATCTTGACAACGGCCATGTGGAGATTGGCATCCATGTTGCCGATGTTGCTCACTTTATCAAGGCGAACTCGCTTGTTGACCGTGAGGCCAAGAAGCGTGGCACTGCCGTCTACCTCATGAACCGCACAGTGAACATGCTCCCGCCCCGCCTGTCCAACGACATCTGCTGCCTTAACCCTGACCAGGAGCGCTATACTGTTAGCGTTGTCTTCAAAGTCGATCCCACTTCCGGTCGTGTCTTTGATGACCAAACTTGGGTCGGCAAGGCCGTGATCAAGAGCTCTGGAAAGCTGACTTACGACGAGGTCGACACTGTTATCAACGGTAGCGATGGTGAAGTCACGGCAGCCCGTGCTAAGGACATCAAGATGCTGCATCACATTTCCCAGAAGTTCCGTCAGACTCGCTTCGGTGACCGCTCTACCGACGTCAAGGCTCTGCGCCTCATGTACCAGCTCGATGATGAGAATGTTCCTGTCGAGCAGAACATTTTCGATTCTTCGCCTGCCCATGAGTGTATCGAAGAGCTCAGTCATCTTGCCAACGCCTTTGTCGCAAAGAAGCTTGCTGCTGGGCTCCCAGAGAAGGCGCTCCTGCGTCGCCAACCCTCACCTAACCCTCGCCGCTTGACGACCATTGCTGAGCGCATGGGCGCCATCGGTTACGACATTGACACCCAGAGCAGCGGATCTCTGCAAAACAGTCTGTTCGAGGTTGAAGATGATGACATCCGAAAGGGCATGGAGACCTTGGTCATCAAGTCCATGCCTCGTGCCAAGTACTTCGTCGCTGGTAGGCTGCCTGAGGATCAGTACCCCCATTACGCCCTGAACCTCCCCCTGTACACTCACTTCACGAACCCGTCTCGCCGCTATGCCGATATCATTGTTCACCGTCAATTGGAGGCGGTCCTGTCGAATGGTGCCATCGAGTTTACTGAAGACATCGAAGCCTTGGCCAAGACTGCCGAGATGTGTAACACCAAGAAGGACTCCGCTCATGCCGCACAGGAGCAGAGTGTCCACATTGAAGCTTGCCGCAAGATGGATAAGGTTCGCCAGGAGCGGGGCGGTGATTTGATCGCTGAAGGTATTGTCCTCTGTGTTTACGAATCCGCTTTCGACGTTCTCATTCCAGAGTGGGGCTTCGAGAAGCGCGTCCATTGCGACCAACTTCCTCTCAAGAAGGCCGAATTTGACAAGAACAAGCGCCTCCTCGAGTTATACTGGGAGAAGGGGGTTCCGTCTTCGAACTACATTCCGGAGGACGAGAGGCCGAAACACGGCTCACTTCGATCTGCCAATGCTGCGGCTGCTGCCCGTGATGCTGAGGCGGCCAAACAACGTGCGAGGGAGCAGGAAGAGGCTCAGCGTAGGCAGATGGACACCGGAACCATGTCGACTAACGAGGAGGCCGCGTTGTTCGATGACGACGACGATGATGACTCCAACGATCTCAACTCGACCATGGCCGGTGTTTCTCTGAACCCCGATCGCCCAACCCAGAGCATGCCTCCCTCGCCCACCAGGCGTGATCTTGCTGGAGCTCCTCACCGCGTCAACTCTGACTCAAAGCTAGCCCAGAGTGCTGGTGAGGCTACAGAGGCCAAGTTGACCAACAAGGAGAAGTACCTCAGCTGGTTCACCCTCCGCGAGCAGAATGGCGACTACATCCAGGATGTGCGGGAGATGACGCGCGTTCCGGTTATCCTTAAGACGGACCTGACCAAGAGCCCTCCGTAAGTTTTTGTCCACTCCATAATTCAGAACTCTACTGACTTGTAACCCAGTTGCTTGACCATCCGCTCTCTCAACCCTTATGCTCTATAAACGGAGCACGCCTCTCTGCACGACCTGAGCGCTCGAAGACGACGATCTGCCATGGTATACGAACAACCGTTCGCCGTTGTCGACTTGGGAGTAAAATTGAAGTGTGGATATACTAGGCTAGGGGGGAAAGAGAGCAACGGAAATCTGTGTATTGTTCATGCGGCAAAGTATCGGTAGCCGCGATATATCATTGCAGCTCTTATACACAGTAGTAGTCCGTCCGTAGTACATTAATGTGTTGATGTTTTTTCGCAGGAGCGCCTTTAGGCAGGCTAATAGTAGTGGGTGCTGCACACGACGCTGGTTTGCATTGACCGTCATTCCACTGAATCTCATTTCCGCCGTTGCCTCACGAGGCTGCCCGCAGTCAGCTGTGCCAGGTTGACAGTTGATGTACCTGTCCCGGAACTTGTTGTGAGAGGCGGATTGGCCGGATTGGCGTAAAACACGGTGAATGTTTACCCGCCTGGTCGAATTTGACAAGACGCCGACATCCGGCGTCACGTTGATGCGGCAGATTCGCTTCGACGGTAGCAGGTAGCCCGAATCTCTGCCAAGGATCTGCGATTGCAGCCTTAGCCGGTTACCGGGTGCCCGCAGGTGTTTCTTCCACTGTCAGGCATGTAGCCGAAATAGCAGTGGTTCTCCATGAGGCTTGGCGGATGTGGTGCGGTTTTGGATGCCTCAGGCACTCAGCCACGTTCTATTCTCATCCTAGATCACTTTCCATCCATATACAATTTTTTCGGCTTAACACGTTCAGAGCTTTCGATATTTGACTATGCTTCTTAACTCGTACTTACAACTGTGTTGCACAGGACGGTCGGAAGCTAAGTGTTGAAACGTTTCGAGGGCTCATTGCTGCTGGAAACAAACTCCACCACCATCGCGTGAAGAGTGGGTTGTTTCGAGACTCACAACCTTGGTCACGTATCGCATCCGCACGGAAAGGCTGGTTACCGCCAGCAATCGCCATGCGCTATCGCGGCACACAGAAAGGGCCAGGGCGGCTCTGCTGCCTCCGCGTACAGGTTGGCACTCGTAGGGTTTCATCGCGTTTTTTCGCGTCGCAGGGCCCCGGACCTGCTACATCCCACGCGTCCAACACGAACGCCATCACATCAACACCGGCTCGGCCAGCGGCTGCCACACTGCTAGCGGGCATTTCCTGGATGATCAATGGGTCAACCCGCCAAGCTGCAAAGCTTGTCTGGTCACGAATCTGGTAAAGGAGCAGTGCGTGGGTCGGGATTCACTTTTCCGCCACGAGCTGTACATCCGTCCTCCGAATTTACTATGGCGTCTCAGGTACGACCCAGGAGGTGCAGCAGCTTGTATAAGGACCATTGGCCGCCCACCTTGTTTCCATACTCGTTTTCTGTTGCATCATCACCAGAGAGCTTCTTCTACCATTATCTCTACCTAATACAACCGACACATTCTTTACGGTTTACCTTCTTCAGTCCCTGGTTGGACTTTTAGGCAATTTTTAATAATCGAATTCAAAGCGAGTCTTTGCTGGCGGTCCCTCCTTACAAACTTGTCTACTCAAACAAATCCACAACGAATTTAATTCATCAACATGCCTAGCGTATCCTCCATCCTCAAGGGCCTCGTTGCCCTGGCGCCTCTCGTGGCTGCCGCTCCCGCCAACTATGCCCGTCAAGAGGAGTCGAGCTCGATGTCATCATCGACCTCAACTGAGTCCGCTGCCGCTACCATCACCGAGACCGCTGGATCTGCCACCGCAGCTGCACCGGAAGCCGCAGCGGCAACATTGAGCGATGTTGACATCCTCAACTTGTGAGCGCAGTCTAAACCTGAAAGCGATGATCACGATCTAACAGTAATAGTGCCCTGACTGCTGAGCACCTCGAGTCGGAATTCTACAAGCAGGGTTTCGCCAAGTTTCCCATGTCCGACTTCATGGCTCTTGGCCTGAGCGAGACCCAAGTCAAGTCTCTGATGGGTGTCGGTGAGACTGAGGCCACTCATGTCACCACTCTCCAGTCCGCCATTGCCGGAGCTGGCGCAAAGCCCGTCGAGGCCTGCGACTACAACTTTGATGCTGCTCTTCAAAGCGCAGACAGCATGGTCAAGACCGCACGTGTGCTCGAGGCCGTTGGTGTCTCTGCGTACCTCGGTGCTGCACCGCTCATCAACTCGTCCGATATCCTCGCAGCTGCTGGATCAATTGTCACCGTCGAAGCCCGCCACCAAGCTTTCATCCGTGTCGCCTCTGGCGCTGAGCCCGTCCCTGCTGCCTTTGATACTGCTCTCGGCCCACGCGCTGTCTTCACCCTCGCTGCTCAGTTCATCAACTCCTGCCCCGAAGGCTCCAACCTCAACATCCAGGCCTTCCCCGCCATCGCGCTCCAAAACCCCGAGCAGGCTACCGTTGGCCAAGCCCTCAAGCTTGCCGATCCCGCTCAGCCCGCTGGTGCCTCTTTCTGCGCTTTCGTTGCACCGTAAGTCTTCCTACATACCACCTTCGCAGTATCCATATACTAACTCATCACAGAGGTGGAAACCAGTTTGCTCCCATCACCGACGGCAACTGCATGGTTCCCCAGGGTCTCCAGGGTGAAGTCTACATGATGATCACCAAGACCGAGTCGGTTGCCGATAGCGAGGTCCTGGCCGGTCCTTCCGTCATCCAGCCTTCATAGGCGTCTCGTCTACAGGACCCGGAGAGAGAGAGCGCGCTTGTCTCCTATTTCATATCATTATTCAAGGACACGAGCGAAACAAATAGATCAAGCGAGCATCACAGGAGAGCGAGGCGCGCCAGGGCAAAGCGAGTATGTGTATATGGAAACGATTTCTGCAAACTTCTCCACAGTCGTTGAAATACAAGCGTTGACCTCAAAGCATTTTCTCTTTTTTATTTTCTTTTCTTATTTCACTTTTCATTAGTGGAAAATTGTAGTTGTGTGGCATGTGGTGGAAAATACCCCCCGGTCGCGGTTTTGAGCGTAGATTCCGGAATCCGTCTCATGGTTTGTAATATTGTAGGCAGAAGGTATAGCATCAATTGATGAAAATAATGATTTTCAATAACACCTCTCAAACAGTGACTGACGGAAGGTTTGTGACAAAGGCTATGGTTTGTGCAAGCGAGGCAGGACTTGGTGCGTAAAGAGTTTCATCTCGCAGTTTTTCGACGTTTCGGGTAACGCTTGCGAGTCGTGACGCGAGAACGCGAAACTTAACGCTATCGACGCCAGAGGGCAGCGTTCCAGAGTCGTGCAGCAGATTCGTCACCAACACGATGACAACCTTCAACTCCTCCAACTCTCACTCGACATGATGAGTTGCTGGATGTCGGACCGAGATGTAGAAAGTGAAAGCGCAACCGCGGCCCGCGTTTACCACGAGAAGACCGCCGAAGATCAACCGTTCGCTTCCTTGTAGAGTAACCCAGTTCAAATGCTGATTGGTGCGCATGATCTTTGTGGGGGATCTCCGCCCTAACCAACGTATGACTGCATATGAGCGCGAGACCATGGGTTACTGCTATCTAATAAATGCAGCGTCCTCGCACTTCCTTCTCTCGTTGCGTGGAACGCTGTCTATGAGTCAAGGGGAATATAAGAAGGTATCTTTGCTGCGGCTAAAGAGGAGGAATTGAACGAACGTCATCAACGACCTCCAGAACTTCAAGACTTCAACATCAGCCAAGAGCCGGATCGCACTTCATCATCAAGCTTCTGTTTCCGCATCTGATCTCGGCTTGACCTTTTCTTCATCCAAGCACAGGTCCAAAATACAATCCCCACGGGAGGTCGATAGAAACAGCGGGTGGCAAACAAGCTCCTCCTCCCCTACCACAACCATGGCGACACACCAAAATGGCACATCTTCCACCTGCATCGAGGAGCCCATAGAACTCCAAGACGTCTCAAGCTATCTGAGCAGACCTGAAGATGCGAAGATCGCTGGCTCGCGCACGAGTCTAAGCCTCTCAGACACTCAAAACAAGGACCCAGTCGAAAATCTACCATCACCAACCACCCAGGCCGCAGCCAAGCTTGAGCAATGGAACCATCCGCGCTCAAATCTGTATAAAACCATGGCTTCGTTCTGGAGCTTTATCGTCATGGGAGCCAACGATGCAGCATACGGTGCCCTGATTCCCTATGTACGAAGAACTTAAGATACCCTTCACTAGGATTGGATATGCTAACGGACGATCTAGTTGCAAGAATACTACCACCTGAGCTTCATCGTCATATCGCTGGTATTTCTGTCACCGCTGGTCGGTTATACAGCATCGGCTCTACTAAACAATAGCATCCATCTCAAGTACGGACAGCGGGGCGTCGCTCTTATAGCGCCTACATGTCACTTGATCGCATACATTGTCATCGCAGTGCACCCACCGTACCCCGTGCTCGTCGTCATCTTCATGCTCGCGGGCTTCGGGAACGGGCTGGCCGACGCAGCTTGGAGTGCGTATTATTGTCCCAACTGGATAAAAAAAGGGGAATGAACTTGTGCTAACTTGACAAAACTAGATGCATGGATAGGCAACATGGCAAATCCAAATGAGATCTTAGGCTTCCTACACGCATTCTACGGACTCGGTGCCGTTCTCTCTCCACTCATCGCTACCACCATGATCACCAAGGGGAGTAAACTACCCTGGTACACTTTCTACTACGTTATGGTACGTCCCTCGTTCCCTCAAGTCCTCCCCTATACCGTCATATCCCCCCTAACCCATCCACCAGATCTCCCTAGCCGCCATCGAACTCCTCACCTCCAGCACCGCCTTCTGGCGTTCCACCGGCGCCGTCTTCCGCGCCGAAAACCCACGCACCAGCAACACCAAAGACCACCGCATGAAAGAGGCCTTGATCCGGCTTCCGCATGCCCGCGTCACATGGCTATGCGCATTGTTCTTGCTGGGCTACGTCGGCATCGAAGTCGCGCTTGGAGGCTGGATCGTGAAGTTCATGCTCGAGGTTAGGGACGGGGGCCAGTTTGAGAGCGGAATGACGGCGACGGGGTTCTGGATGGGGATTACGGTTGGGAGGATTGTGTTGGGGTTTGTTACGCCGAGGTTGGGGGAGAAGAGGGCTATTGCTGTGAGTCTCTTGTTTTTTCTTTTTTCTTCCCTTTCTGCAGTGTTCGTTCCGGAAAACTTTGGCCTGGCTACGGTTCTTAGCTAACTCGACCCAGATTTACCTTCCACTGACCATGGCCCTCGAGCTCATCTTCTGGCTCGTACCCCAATTCTACGTCTCCGCCGTCGCCGTATCGCTCCAGGGCTTCTTCCTCGGCCCGCTTTTTCCCGCTGCCATTGTCGCCGCTACCAAATTGCTTCCGCGCCACTTGCACGTTGGCGCGATTGGCTTCGCCGCTGCGTTTGGGGGCAGCGGGGCCGCCATCTTCCCGTTCGCGGTGGGCGCTATTGCGGAGGCTAGGGGTGTGCAGGTCTTGCAGCCCATTATCCTGGCCCTCTTGGGTGTCATATTGGGGTTGTGGCTGGCGTTGCCGCGTATACATGGGAAGAAAGAATGAGGGGGATCTGGGAGTGGTTGGGCAAGGTAAACTGGCTTCATTCACGGAAGCGGTGGTGGAGGTTGCAATGGCTTCATGCATGGCAGTGGGCACGTTGAAGAAGTAAGGCACATATCTACCGAGCATAATGAGTTGTAAGTACAATAAAGACCCTTATACCACCTTCTCACCAAACCATCATGCACCTCAGGCCCCTGTAAGCCAGGGAGCTCGCATCGTGGGGCCCTGCCTGGCATGGCCATGTATTAGTCAAGTCCTTCTTTTCTCTCTCATAAATATGAGTGAGCACCATCCAACACTCCCAGCCTCTTCTCCATGCCTCCCTTCACTATTCCCCCAATCTCCAAGCCGTCTACTACATGTCAGCGCTCTCACTCATACATACCGCGTATTCCAAACCTACCAGTCATCTCTCCCACCCTACTCATAACCTTCTCCCACAGCGCCTCCACCGCATCAACCACATACTCCCTCTCCTCACTCTGCTCAAACAATGTCCAACCAGCCGTTTCCACCGTACCGGAAGCATCGACAGCAAACAGTTTAGCAACATGCATAACACCCTCACTAAAGGCCGCCACGGGGCTCCCCCCTGCCAGTCCACCTTCCTTGCGCGCCGTAACAACCCGATACATGATCGCATTCTTTCCAGCATCGTCATCAATCAGTGGCGCGCAGTCTAGACAGCCCCTTCGGTGTCAGCAAACATCCCGCTTACTTTTACTTTTACTCTCCTCGTTCCCGATTTGCAAGTTCAACTCACCGATAATCTCGTCCTTCAACCGCCGTATAAATGTCATTTGCGCCAACTTATCCATGCCCATTGCGCGTTCAGAGTTGAAGCTGCAGCTGTGTGCCGTCACGATCTCGACGGTGGGCAGTGGGGATTGTGTGTGGGGGAAGAGGCGCATTGTTGGTTTTCGGATGGGGTACTTGGGGGTCGGTTGGTTATTGTTGTGGACATTGTGGGCAGGTGGGGCGGAGGTTGGAGTGGAGGGCGAGGGGAGGGATGTGCTGTTTGGGGTGAGTTTGGTTTCGATGTTATGGAGACGCTTCATTTTGTGGGGCTTTGAAGATTTGAGCATTTGGGGTATTGAGGTTTGAGGTTTCGTGGTATTGAGGAAGGATTGTGAGGATAAGATCGAGATGGCCGATGGGGGGCGATATTTGAGCCTGTTGGAAACGTGGCAAGGGTTGAGGGATGGAAATGAGGCATGACGGTGGTTGTAAACGCCCCTGCAGCGGTGTGGAAGGGCGAGAGAAGGTGCGTTTAAGCAGATCAAAGCCTTCAGACCAATTGTGTACAAGTCGGCAGAGATGGAGAACTGCCGGAGATTACGAGCCATGTGCGACCGGAAGGCGCGCCCCGTCGACGAATGACACTCAAGGGAAGACAACCAGGATACTCAGCAGGCCTCTTCGTATATTACTACGTGCTCGGACCATTAATTCTCACCTCCCACTTTTCCCATGTGTCCTCCAAAAGCGTTTACAGCACCTTCCGCCCGTCAATCCCCTTCATTCCTACGCCTTGTCTTGTCAATCACCCTCCAGACTCTCTGCCTTCAATCAGTGGGCCCTCGAATCACGGCTACGGCAAACATTAGCCCATCCCTCTACATCACTTCAACCAGACAACACTTACAGGTCTTCTTCCCCAACAGCTTCCTCAGATCCTTGACAAACTCCTCCATCGAAATATCTGGCGCCGACCACCCTTTATCTGATGTCATAAGGATCTGCCGATCACTGAAGTGCGATTGATTGCACCTGAATGCCCGAGTGATAAAGAAGACCTGCTCTTCGCCGTTCTCGTCGGTGTTGTGCTGGTATTCGGTAAGGACTTCGAAGTTGTTGTCTTCGGGTACATGCAGATTCTTGCAGATGAAGGAGACGTAGCCTGGCATGTTAGTATGTTTACTGCAAGGGAAGGATCGTGGGAGATGAGCCTACGGAGTGCTTCGGCTTGTAGTGCGGTTTGGAGTTGGCACTCTGGTAGAAGGCGGGTGACGCGCTCTTCGTATGAAGAGAAATTCTCTGGAGGTCTGGTTTTTGGCATCCTGACAGTATGTTGTCTCGAGGTTGATTAAGCAGCGCGGCTTGTCCTTTTTATCACAGGCAGAATTTGATCAAACTGTCGAACTGTGTTTGCTGTAATGAAGCAAGCTGCCAGAACCTATAGTCGAAGGAACAAGAAATCCATCGCATCTTTCACAGCCCATAAGATCAATAGCATAATGGACCCGGTTGGACTCGGACAGATCCCTCTCATATCCTCGTTTCACCATACCCAAGCGTCTTCACACCGTCTTCAAATCTTATAGCTTCGTCTACCGACTGCATCGGGCCACCCCACGTAACAATGCCTCGCCCGTCCACAGCATACGCTCCACCGACCTGCCATCTACATGCCCCCTCTCCAACCTGCTGCCCCCAGACGCCCTCATTCTTGCGAAGCATGACCTGGTTGTAGCCGTTCCGAGGATGCAACACATGCGCCCAAGTCGATATGCCCAAGCCCCATAAAGCATACAATTCCCGGTTCTGGTCAACGCTCACATCGACGTTCCACGCCCCGCCAAGCTTGCGTAGCCAGTCGCTGGTGGCGGCTGGTGTGCAGTGTGAGATGGCGATGAAGTGAATTGAGGTGTGGCGGTTTGCGAGGTTGCGGAGTTGGAGGAAGAGCTTCTCTGTGACTGTGCATGCATTTAGCTCATGTTCGGATGGATAGCGTGTGCAAACATCTTACAAGGACATCCACAGAACCTCAAGAACAACACTACAGACGGCCTCCCATCTACCGTCGGGAACCTGAGCTTAGCATTTGTTTGTGCTCGCTCCCCGATCCGTGGTGGCTCGCGGACCGGGTTCTGCGGCGGCGGAGGTGTGGTCCACGATGCTAGCGCTTTGGGTACGCCCCATTGTACATTGGCGAATGGGTTGGCGAAGGTGGTGTCTTCCCCATTTGCGCCATTTCGGTCTGTATTTTTCGTATTTCCTCCGCCAAATAAGCCGTCCGTCTTGGGGAGCGAAACGTTGCCCAATCCCGCCTTCCGCAGAGCGATCTTGGTGCCCAGCGAAGTGAACATGTTGGCTGCTATCTGGTGGGATGTGAAGCTTATCCAAGGGTTAGTTTCGATGCGTTCTGGACCTGCTTGTGGCAGCCGTATGTGGGGTGATGGTGTGCGAAGTTTGACAGATTATGCACACGTGGTGTGAGATCGATTGCGGCGCAAGCTGCATCGGACGATAGGCGAAGCGCTGTCGAGGAGAGGGCGAGCTGATGAGCATGCGGAAAGGCCGACATGGTGGCTGACTTTGTAGCGACGACGCGTTGCGAACCGTCCTGCAGCTGAAACGAAGCATGTCGCACGGACGCCATAGCTGAGGGGTGTTGGGACTGTCACAATCATTATTGGACGGTTTCGCGCTTTGGCAAGACTCTTTCTCTTCCGACAATACATCAAGTCTTGACACATGGAAATTATCGCAAGATTCAGTTGCTTGATTGAGCATGTGGAGTGTCGCGTTGTCACGTGGATGAAATCATGGCGCTAACGATGAAACTCACGTCACATTGCACCATCCGCACCGGATACCGTACATCGCGCTATAGTTACATCTCCAGCTGTGGTATAATCGCAAGCGGAAGTAACCGCAACACACCCGTCGGGTATTCCCTCGTACAAACGCATCCAAATCTTCTTTCAACTACCTCGTACATTACCATTACGTTCAGTGCCATATACGCCTCCTCTACATGCGAATATGAGGATATTTCGTGCGTTCATTTCTTGTACGCAAAGACCGTCCTGCACGCAAACAGAGTTTGGCACTTGAGACACTCCTGCACGATGTCTTCGTCCTCCCACCACCATCGCGGCTCGTCTGGAGCGTCGCCGACGAAGCTACCCCATGTGTCCTTCCAGAATTCGCGGCCAATAATGGTTGAAAGCTCCTCGTCGACACTGGCAGAGTTTGGGTCGAAAGCGCACGGCAACGTGGCCTTCTCATCCACCTCTTGGACAACCATTTCGAATCCGACGTCTGTCAGCCAGCAAGGAACCAGAGAGCACGGTTTCGAGCACCGAAAGAGACGCTCCAAGTTGACCGATAGCCGATCCTCGATCCACATCCGCATCAGCGGGCCGGTCGTCTTACGTACCGGAGCTGCATCCATGACTCTAACCTCTAAAGCACCACCGTGAGCAAGCAGTTTGTGACATTCGCTGAACAACTCTGGTAACTTGGCGGATGCCACCAATGATGGCAAATTCGACGCTCTTATATGCGAGAAGTAGTCTCCAGGGTAGGGTAAGGGCACGGCGCCAACCTCACGCACCGTCAGACATGACACATTACCAGGGAGCGGTACTGTTCGTTGGGGCTTCGTGGTGAGGAAATGCACCGTTTGGGACGGATGCATAGCCGATAGTTGGTATACCTCAGCTGACGTCGACCGTTAGAGGGTGCACGACAGCGTAACGCAAGGGCACGACATGGACTTACAGAGATTCCCATAGAGTTCCAGGATCCTACCTGTGTTGCATTTTGGTTTCGGAGTGATCCGGTCTTGATCCAGGTTTTGCATCTGGAACCCTGTCAATACCCACAGCTGCTTTTCCAGAGCCAGCTAGCATCAAGTCAGCAAAAATCTCTAGTAGAGTATGGAGGCGTGGCATACCTCTTCGTCCATGCCTTCGCCTGTACCTTCCTGCCAGTCTTCCTTGAGTCGATCGAGGATGACCTTTGGACCAGCGCCTTCCATTCTGTGCATGAAGCGCTGGAAGCGAGTGGGCTCATCCGTAATGCCTTTAGCCGCAGCGCTGTTATTGGGGGTTGGTCGTGACTGCATTTGTATCTGCATCTCTGCAGGCACTCCTCTGGGTGTGAGACATTGCCATTCCGAAAAGGGCGCATATGATAACTTTGAACTTGCGCCAGTACTGTCGATCGAGGTGTGTCTGATGCTATCCGGCGTCCTCGCTTCTTGGAAGTCGTCATGCAGTTCTAGTGCCTCCAAGCTTGGTGGTTCCTCGACCTGCACGGGCTGTGAACTCCTACAAACATTGAGTATACCAAAGAAAGATCGCAGGGCTGTCACTCACCTGCCCCCAGTTCTCTTCCCTTCGGGAAATGGTGTTGGTACAAATTTTTCATGCTCCGGGGTCGCTGAACTGGCCCTCGTCTTGTTCGTGACGAAAGAGCCAGGGCTAAGGCGGTACTGTTGGGCTGCATACTCGCTGTCTACTGTCATAGGACTTCGCGCCTCCCATTGTCGATCATCTACCGTTTCAATAAGCAAATGGCGATGATCAGCGGAAAGCTGAGCACTTACTTGAGAAGCGCGATCGTGTAGATTCCGTTCTTCGAGACGACAAATCGCCCTCCAGTTCCGGTACATCGTATTCTTGTAAATGGAAAGAGTCGCCAGAGGGTAGCGTCGGCGAAAGTGTACTCGAGTACGTCCAGCATGGCTGTAGCGCAGGGTCTTTGAAGTCACGCGCTAAGCTCAAGTCGAGCCTTTTGGGTACGTTGTTGTAGGTCTTTTGCGAGCTAAAGCTGCGACCGGTTGATGGGCGCAGTGTGAGGGTCTTTGCTTTCCTTAAGCCCGCGGTCCACCACACCTCTCGCTCAGTGGAAACGGAGCTTTTCGAACTTATCGAAGTGCCAATGGAAACTGCTGTCGTAGATCGTTCTCTTGCCTTGCGCTCTCGCCGTGCCCCTACAGTCTCCGCCTCTTTCGCCAGCTGCAGGTCGGTACCGAACATGGTCAATTCACAGAACAGATATCCAGTGGGGTGCGGGGCCGCTACAGTTCAATGATCTGAGAGATGAATGGACGATGCACTGGAAGCTAAACAAAATTCAAGATGAGTCGTACGTCAGGGCAGCGGAAGAGTGGCCAGGCGCCAAACAAGCACCCGGGCGGATGGTATCGCAGCCCGTTAAAGTGGTTACGAAACGGTATCCTTTTTCCGCACGAAGCAATGTCGCACGACCCAACCGTGGCGTTGTCCACCTATGAAAGGCTCGTCAAGGGCTTCCCCGAACAAACTGCATGCACTAGTGCACCAGCTGTTGTGCTTCGATGCAGGGTGTCCGACCATTCAGCGCGCCGTGATCCCTCGGAAAGTTAACCATATCCCTGGAAACATAAGAGTGCACACGTGGTAATAGCGTGTGGGACTCGACGGTCTTGACGGAAAAAGAAAGTAGTCAAAAGTAGGTAACACCACCACAAACGCAAGTGGTTAGCTTATCGGGTTTCTTCCCCCTCGGCGTCTCCGCCCAAGCTAAGGTTTGCTACCACAATTTGTGGCTGGCTATTTGGCTAGCTATCCTCACCCAGTGTTTTTATGTGGCTGTTGAGCGTAACCGAGGTGAGACGGTCTGGCACACGGGAGGAACTACCTACGGTACGCCTATCCCCCGATTATCTCGACTTACTATCAGTTGCTGATCCTTCCCGAAGAACCAATAAGCATAGACGCCAATACACTGGTGACGACGAAAAAACCGGTACTGCGGTGTGGGAGAGAGGTCGTATGCTCTGACCCGGTCGTGATCAACAAGCAGCACGGCTCCAAACAAGGTTTGCTCTTCGCTCGTCAAAATGCAGCTGGAGATGCGGGACAAGGTTTACGGTAGCACGGATCCTCCACCAGGCCGATTTCTACGGCCCGATCTGCATCGGATCAGGATGGTACCTGACTAGCCTAATCGAGCATCCCCAAGCTCCTTGACTCGCTTCCGTAAGCCACCGTGACACAGGGCTAGACCGTCTGCCCCTCGAGTATGCAGCATCTCCCGCTGTACGACGACGCCCTGTGGTGGCAGAATTGCCTTGTGTTACGATGGACTCGGCGTCTCAGGCACTCATGCCGTCACTCGTCTCGTCAGGGCCAGCTTTTTTGGCTCCAGCGGGGTTCCTTAGGGGTACTATGATCCTTACCGTTCTTTCATCCCTTGCCGTGCTGTGCTTGCAAGCTCCGCGGCTTGCATCCTATTCGAAACTCTAAACACAGTCCGCGCTGCCTTTGTGGTCCGCCGTTGTTCTCACAGGGCTTTTTTCTTATGGCTTGAGATCTGACATATCGTATCTGCGTTCCCACGATATCTGACTTCTTCTCTCGCGGCGCTCGACTTTGCTTCTGTTTTGAGGCCCACAAGATACATATGATCAGAAGGCTGCTAGCACCATATCGGGTCTTCTAGCCCTTGAATACCTAGCAAAACCCTAGAAGAACTCCGTTCTGGTAGTTTCTACTCCTGCAACCATGCAGTCCATCTATAGTTCGATCGAATCTTTCAATGCCTACATCGGCCGGTCGACGTTTGGTCGAATATTTCGCCTCGAAGGTTGCGGGCACGTGAGTCATGGCAACACGGCAATCCTCTACAACGCAATACTGACATGATGTATAGGAAGGCGAGATCAAGTATAGCAGGTTTACTACGGAGGTTCGGGCGGGGCTTACCACGTTCTTTACGATGGCATACATCATAGCCGTTAATGTAAGTATTCAAGAGCTTTCCCAGTAGATCAATACTGATATCCTTTAGGCAAATATTCTATCCGATACAGGCGGCAATTGCGTATGCAACGACTCTATTGATCCTCTTTGTCTAACGAACAGCGAATACTTGCTCTGCAAACAAGGTACCAAATCAGGACACTTCAAAACAACATTCACTAAACGCAACAGATCTCAACCGGAACCTCATCACGGCAACAGCCGCGGTCGCGGGCTTTAGTTCCTTCCTCTTCGGTTTCCTAACCAATATGCCAGTATGTCTGGCTCCGGGAATGGGCCTGAACGCCTACTTCGCCTACCAAATCGTTGGTTTCCACGGCAGCGGTCTCATCTCATACAATCTCGCGCTCACCGCCGTCTTCGTCGAGGGTTTCGTCTTCATCTTCTTGTCATTGATTGGGATGCGGCAATGGCTTGTCAAGATTATACCCGTGTCGCTCAAAATCGCATCGGCGTGCGGTATAGGGCTATTTCTCGCGGAAGTCGGCCTCAGCAATACATCGGGTATTGGGGCTATTTCGGGCGCGAAGAATACGCCGCTGGAGATTGCGGGGTGTCCGGATCAATATAAGGATGCGTTTGGTGTTTGTATTAGCCATAAGATGACTTCGCCGACAGTAAGTCATATCCCGGTTAAGGCACGAGCGATTGCTGATCAAGAGGTGTAGATGTGGCTGGGTGTCATGGGTGGTGGGATTCTGACAGCGTACTTGATGGCGTTCAAGGTCAAAAGCGCTATGATTATGGCCATTCTACTTGTATCCATCATTTCATGGCCGTAAGTCTCGAATAAGACGTCTCAGACGATCGGGAACCTAACTCTTTCACAGGCGAGGAACTTCAGTCACGTTCTTCCCTGACACCGAGCTTGGAGACGGCCGCTTCGCCTTCTTCAAAAAAGTGGTGCACTTCCATCCCATCGACCACACGCTCAACGTACTGGACTGGGACGTCAGTCGATCGCCCGGCCATTTTGCGCTTGCCCTCTTTACATTCCTTTATGTCGACATCATCGACTGCACCGCAACACTGTATTCCATGGCCCGCTTCTCCGGCGTAGTCGACCCAGAGACTGGAGACTTCCCGCGATCAACCATAGCGTATTGCACAGATGCATTCTGTATCTCCATAGGCGCACTGCTCGGCGTTTCTCCCGTCACGGCCTTCATTGAGTCTGGCGCTGGGATTGCTGAAGGTGGGAAGACGGGCTTAACGGCGATTACATGCGGTACCTGTTTTCTCATCTCCATGTTCCTAGCTCCAATCTTTGCGTCAATCCCGCCATGGGCTACTGGATGTACTTTGGTCTTGGTCAGTACGCGCTCACAGGTTCATTTGAGACTGACTAACGACATACTAGGTTGGCTGTCTAATGATGCGACAAATCGCATCCATTAACTGGCGATATATCGGCGACGCTGTTCCTGCCTTTGTAACCGTAATGTTCATACCGTTCGGGTACAGCGCGGCCTATGGTCTTATCGCGGGCCTCATGGTCTACACGGCGCTCAACGGCATGATCTACATCACCAAGCTGGTTTCGAGTGGCTACCTTGTTCCTGATGATGAAGACCATCGCGAGTACTGGACCAGTAAGTTTTGATAACGTGCCTCTAGCGGGCAGGCTACATTTGCGTGTGCTAATGCGGTGGGTTTAGTCAAGCCACATGGCAAACAGCCTTGGTTCATTGCGGCGGGTTCGGCGCTAGCGGATCGCGTTCGAGGCAGCGATAGGAGTAAGGATGATGTTGTGTCGATCCGAAGTGGCGAGTCAGATTGGAAATATCATGATCGGATTGGGTCGAACCGCGAGCTTGAGACCGTGGTGGTGCATCCACTACCCACTGACCCAAGGCGGGAGAAGGTTTTTAGGAAGATGGGGGAATGAGATGGCATGCATACCGTACCAGGATGCTAGGAGAGGGGATATTTGGTTTGAATCTAGACTTTCAGTCAAATTCAGTTCGCATGTTATGATCGTCGAGTCATTTCCAAAGGACTTTGGGTGAGCCTGCGTTAGCTTTTTGTTCCGTCGGGCTAGTGAACCGCTGTATCACGACGTTACTATGGTATGGGCAAGGTTGCGTTTCCGCCTGAAAAACTGGTGGCTCCAACGGCACACAGGAAAGCTACCATTTCCTAAGACCAAGCATTGTCAACCCCGTTTTGATCCTCTCCCATCTATTGACCACGCATAGATACCTATCACACTGCAACCCATCATCTGCAATCCTGCCACCAAATTCCGTTCAATCATATCCCAGGACCAACCCCTCAATCCCGCGGCAAAAGCAGAAGAAAAATGAAGAGGTTCTACGGATACGGAGGATTCTGAGGAGCCTATTGTCGCGATAGCGTTTCAAGATCGGAGAAAAAGCCGCCTGCGCTGCTATTCCTCCTTATCCTCTACCTATCCACAACCTCATTGTCGCGCTGCAGGTCAGCGCATGCTGGAGATAATCTATCTGATTTTATCTTCATTTGATTTAAAGCTTTCCAACCTATCAACTCCATTTCAAGATGGTTCAACATCCTCACCCGGGCCAAGAACGCACGATGGCCCAAGCGTTAGCTGACGCTGCTGCCGCCGCCAATCAGCAGAGTGGTAGTCAACAAGCGGGCCCCCCTCGCTCATCTACGGCGTCCTCTGCAACGATTATACCTAATTCGCAGATACTACCATCGCCGTCGGGTCCTTCACAGCCTCCGCCAAGTTTCCCTCAGCCGCCGCCGGGCGCCCAGCCTCCGCAAGTTGTGGAACATACCACGCCAGAGGCCCTCGAGGCCCTACGGCGACAAAATGAGGCTGAACAGATAGCTTACGATATGGAGGCCCGTGAGCGCCG